>JAJOOR010021439.1:0-25112 GCA_036250505.1 Solanum acaule | reverse complement strand
GTCAAAAAATAAAAAAATTGAAATTAGAAATATTTTTTAAAAACAAACTTTAATTTATTTTTGGGGAGGGGGGGTGAAATGAGAAAAATAAGAATTGAAAATATTTTTTAATTTTTAAATTTTTTTTGGGGGAGTGGAGGGGGAGGGGTCGAGGGTAGGGGTGGGGTGAAAATAAAATTTGAAAATTTTTTTTTGGGGTAGGTTGAGGGTGGGGTAAAAAAATAAAAAAATTGAAGCTGAATTTTTTTTTTTAAAAATAAGCTTTAAATTTATTTTTTTCAACAAAAAAAATTGTAATATGAAGTTGGAGAGAGAGTTTTGGAAAATGTTTTCCTTAATTTTTGAAGGGAAGTCATTTTCCTTAAATTTGAGGAAAATGAGTTAATTTGGAAAACATTTTACCCAACCAAAAATGAGAAAATTGGAATTTCCTTCACACCAAAACACACCTTAGTGTTCAAGATTTGAGTAAAAACGGATTTACATCGAAAAATTTGAATCAAATAAATTGATTTTATTTGGATTTGACTTGATTTTGGTTATATTTTTAAAACCCAATAATATTTGATTAGGTATTGATTTTATTAAAAAAAAAAAACCGCAAAAATAATTGAACCGACAAACTACATACATAATTATTATATACACATGGCATAATACTTTCTTATAAACAATTTTAAATATCTTTTATATGTTAACATCAATATATTTCTATATTATATTATAATATATATTATTATATTGTATTAAAAGTGGAAGGTTTTAAATTCAAAAGTCAAATTACTATAATATTTTTTTACTAAATTAAGAAAAAATTAGTAATATGATGTTTTAGTAATTTATCTTTCATCAGTTTTAAATAACTTAAACACTTAATTTATACAAAAAAAAATAACAAAATTTTTTTAAAACACTTTATTTAAAGGAATGTGATCTTTTGAATCAGTAAAAGTGGCGACTCTTTCTAATTTTGAAATATAAATACACACGTTTTAATAAATAAGTTAATTAAAATCATAAGATAAGAAAATTAGAAAACGAACATAAGTTAGATTTGGTTCATAATTCCTTGTGATATGACTCATCTTCTTCCAACATAAATATCCATGAATTTTCTTCTTCTTTTTGTTTCTTTTGAAGATAATGATATAAGTTTTAGAAATTGATTTTCAGAAAATACTATGTTTACGTAATAATTTTTTTTTTTCAATTCATGAATTTATACAAGCAAATACATATAATATAAGAGGAATTGGCCAAAAGCTCCATTAACTTATTGTCAAATTTCCAACCAGACACTCATACTTTACCCCATGAACATTTTAAAATTATAATTAATTTCACCCTAAAATGTCATAATCAATTATGTATGTTGTAGTGTAATACATGTGCATGCCACGTCAATGCCACATCAACGTTGTGCCAATGCCACGTCAGCGCCACATAATAAAGACAATAAATTTATTATTATTTTCTACTTCTTTTTTCTCTTTTCTTTTATTTTGTACACATTAGAAAAATCTCTTTATACCCGATGACATCACTCTTTTATTTTATACCCATTACAAAAATCTCTTTATACCCCATGACATCATCATCCCCAAATCCAACCTACTCGTCGTTGTTAACCTGCTGGCAAGAGAAAGAACAAGGGATTTTTCCGATGTGGAAGTATTCTCTATGGCCAGAAGAATCTCTCCCAAACGGCGACATATAAATAATTCAATTGTTTTTTCAACAACTTCTTCCATTGTTACACACTTTACTCCATAGATTTATGACTCAATTTTAAATTTTAATGTAATTCAATTTTTTCTTCTTTCTCTAATTCAATTAATCGGAATTTCTTAGCTGTGAAATATTATGATCAAATTGAATTTTTATGCTCTATTTTGAAGATACCCGTTACTTTTAGGTCTTGTTTGTATTTTGTATGTTGTTTATTAGTATATAATATAACATCAATGTAGGGGGTTAAAGGAGTTGAATATGTTTGTTTGCAACAAATTTTAAAGTGACAGAAAAATAAAATGCAATCACAAATAAAATATGAAGAAACATAATTTTATTCATTAAGATTGTGAGTACAAATCTATTCCTCCCTTGATTCTTCTCTCATAAGATATTTATTCATGATTCGAGGGTCATTTGTGGTGTATTTCTAGAACTAGAATGATTTGAATTTGATCTCCTTATTAATATTCCATGAATTTGCAAAATATTCGAAGTGTCTTTTCAAGAAAATAGTACCCTTTTATATAGGCATGAACTAGAGTTTAGAGTTGAGGAGTCTATAAGAATCCTAATTGGAGTTGAACACATCATGTAGAGTCTCAACTCGAATTAAACACATCTTGTAGAGTCCCACGAAATTTCAATATCTACAATGTTGTATGAGATTATGTGTGTAATGCTGCTGAAAATAGATTATGTTTATATTTGTTTTTCATGTTTGTTAAATGGAGATTTCTTTTTGTTTGATATGATTTTTTACCGAAAGAATTATTATTTTTAGAAACTTTAATTGACAAGTGATAACTAAGAAGATTTAAAGACTAAGATTGTTGAAGAAATTTTGTATAGCAATGTGAAGAGTACTTCGCAGAATGTGCAAAAAGAAAGAAGATAAAGCATGGGAGTCGGTTTGGGGGTAAGGGGGCTGTTTGGAAAGCCACCGTGGTAATTTTTTTATTTTTATTTTTTAATATAAAGGTGGGCAAAAGATGCTCATTAGTTAAAAGAATAAATAAAGAAAAAATTACAAAAATTTCACCTTTTAGTTTACTTATTACCATTATTCTTTATAAATTTTACAAATCTCCAAAATTCCTCATTTTTGCGCATCAGATTAGTGTATCATGTATAAAATGTAATGTATCTTACTTAACGATTAATGTATCTCGCGCATCAGATTATAGTATCAACGCTTATATTGTTATATTTGTTTGAGAAATTTCTATAATTATAAATTTTTTAAGGGATAAATTATAATTTTATCTTAAAAGTATGTGATTTCTGTAATTTATCCATAAATAAAAGATATATACATAGATAAGGCCCAAAAGTGGCCCTGTCAAAAATAAAACAAAAAAAAAAGAAAAGAAAAGAAAAGTCACAAATAGGAAATGAAAGGAAAAGATAACAGGACTTTAAAAGCCATTAGAGATCCCTAGAAGCTCATTGATTCTTCTCATTCCAGCTTGTCTTGTCGATTATTCCTCTTCGTACACAAAGTGAGTTCCGGATAAGAATCCATTGCTTTTGAATAACGATCTTTGTGGATTAATTTCAACTCATCCTTTTGCACCTTGTAGATCCAAAGTATAAATTTTGAGCTCAAATGATATTTATTCAAGTTTCTTCCTTGCTCAATGTTGTAAACTTACTACATACCTTTATCTTACCAAGCCTAACAAACAAATAAGTACCTTATTTCAAATGGCTTAATGATTTTTCTCATATCTGTAAATCCTCCCCACTATTCTCAGGAACGATGGGTTGAATCCTATCGAAATTGATACAACCATCAATTCCATCGTTTAATGTAAAAATATTACTGATATAGAGATGATTTCTCCTTTGAACATCTATTTTACACTTGTTCAATAATTGCCCAGGCCAAACATGTCAACAAATGACGATAAAAAGCGTCCTACTAGTCTTGACTTGGCATCGGAGGAATACCTCAAGTCTCACAGGTGCACGGATACTCAAATCAATTGAAAATACTATAGACTATAGGATGTCTCTGTTTAAAGCATTATTATAATGTTATTGCTGGACACACAACTTAGCCTGCATCAAGATGTTAACAAGTTAAATCAATTTGTGTGAAGCCTAGGTCATGATTCTCCTTAGATTTGGAGAGCTCATTTTGTCTAAATGTAACAACTTCCTTCCTACTCTAGGAATTTGTTGTAAATGATCAAAGAAATAATCACATGCAAAAGAAAACACAAGGTTAGCAAAAAAATCTGCAAGGGTATTTCCCTACCTATGGGAGTGTTGTACCCTTACTGTTATGGACCTCATGATCGACTTGATAAACCTAACCACATTGAAATAGACCATGGGATCTCCCAAAACTTCATTAAGTATTTGTACTAGAGCCAACAAATCAGACTATAATTACGTTGCTAATCTCACTATCTCTATAGAAAATCATACCCTCTCTACTCTCCCCTACCTTAGCAACTAGGTTAATGTTGTCCTTAATTTTAACTCCTTGAGCAAACATAAAATCTCCATTTGAATCTCTAATACAAAATGCAGCTCAACTAGGTCTCGAATTACCACTGGAGGCCCCATCAGTGTTACACTTAACCAAAAGTACAGGAGGCAACATCCACTGAACAATCTTAAAGCTAAATGATTGTTTAAAGTCATCAAATAAATTAATCCGATCGTATCAGGTCTTGCCCTCACAAGAGACTTTAAATCTCAGAAACATGAACTTTCTTATAAAATCATTCCAAATCAATTTACCCCTAGAAAAAGTCCCTCCATGAAGAATGGTGTTCCTTCTCTTCCAAAGAAACCATAGTATAACGATGGGAACCACCTGATAGACTACCTTCTTCCTAGGATTACCATCCAAGCTCCACCACTTTCTTATGTTTTGCTTAAGATAAGGCAAGGGAGAAATATCATCAGCATCAGAAAAATATCTCCAAACACATTGAGCAATATCTCCCCTTTTAAACAAATGCTCTATAGATTCCACCACTAAAGAGGTACAAAAACCACATAGATCTGAGGCAGTTGGGTTCCAAGTGTGCATAAGAGCAGCAACTGAAACTTGTCCCTTCTAGATTCTCCAAGCTAGAAATGAGAGTTTCAATGGAAAACCTTTACACCACAATTGACTAAGGTTTGCACAAAAATCATTTTTAATTCTCAATAAATCCCAGGTACTTTTCACAGAAAATTGGCCTGTGCTATTAGCTGTCCACCAAGGTTTGTCACCTTAAAATGATTGCTTGATCATATTCATGTTATTCCTGACATGCAAAACAACATATTCAGGGATATAATTTTCCATCTTTGCGAAGTCCCATCCCTTCTCATTAAGAAAAAACATCTATATTCATCATGCCATGACAAGAGTGCACATTTTTTTGGTGTTGAAAAAGAGGATCAAGATTAGTCCAACTTTCAAACCAAACACTAGAGGCGCCCCCCTAGGCTCCCACCATATAACTTGTTCCAGCTTCCCTCTATTATCTGACATAAATATCAGATCCCCCTCTCCACTACACCAAAGAAGGAATTTGTTTCTTACAATATTTGTCCCATAAGAAATTGGACCACATATTATTATGTGTTTTGAATCTTCACCAAGGTTTAGCATATAGAGCCTGAGATATATCAAATAGGGATCTAAATCGATACCCCCTTTAGACTTAGGTAAATAAACCTTATTCCAAGTTGTCCAATGCTTACTCCTTCTTGATTCTTTATTACTCCAGAATAATTTAGCTAAAATTCTATGGATCTCTTTATGACACAAGATTGAGGGACAATAGCAGAAAGTATATATATATATATATATATATAGGGGTACTTTGCAAAACACTTGTGATGAGAACTTCCTTTTCTCCATAAGACAACAACAGGGGTACTTTGCAAAACACTTGTGATGAGAACTTCCCTTTCTCCATAAGACAACAACTTTCCTTTTTCCATGCTTGGAGTTTTCCTTTGATCTTCTCAATTAGTTCAGCATAGTGCTCCTTCCTTTTTCTAGAATGGGTAATTGGACAACCTTATTCATACCAAGGCACTATTCCACTATATCTAGATTATTCTTTGCAACATTAAGATGCATATAGAACAAATTCTTCTGCTTGTGCACCAATTGGCCTGATTATTCCTCATACTCATGTAAAGTATGCATTATCAGCTTCAATGAATACTCATTAGAAGAAGTAAAACTGATGGTATCATCAGTATAGAGTTTTTGACCAAAAACATTCTTAAACTATACCCCAAATTTAAACTACATCCTTAAAGTATCATTCTTAGCAGAAAACATCCTTTGAGTATTTAAAAGTGAACAATTTTCATCATTCTATTAGATATCATCAAAATCGATCCTACAAAAATATGAGCAATTCACGTGATTATCAACAAAAAATTTTCTGCATAATTTCATCATCTGCTATAAGCTGTTCCTGAAAAAAATATTAAAAATCTTAGACATCATTGTTTACCAAAACAAAAAATGTTTGGAAGGTGTCAGGATACATGATCTGCTCTTTTTCTCATTTAGTAACGAAAAGAAGCTGGAGCTCAAAAATCTTTACCTTTCTCAAAGCAGAACTGTATTTAGATCAATAAATTTTTGGGCCCACAATATGATATTGAAGTGATCAAAATATTGATTATGTCTTCCATTTGAGTTTCATTCTACATTATTTGAAGTGGAACTCTCCAACAAACGCCGCTTCTAGCATATTCAATTGAGAAGAAACATATCGATTCCAAATAGAAAAACTTCAATCATTTTTTTGTTTGAAAGTAGAAAAAAATTAGATAATATCGGTACCTAAATATTCAACTAATAATATTTTTAATATCAAATTACATGAAAATTAAATGAAAAAACTGTCAAATTAAAAGAGTTTGCATAATGCTAAACTCAATTACCAAGAAAGTTCATGATAGTATTTCTGGCGTATCTAGAAATAATAATTACGAAGGGATGACTTAATTTTTGTGGGATCTGTTAGTTTTCTGATAAATTCAAATAGAAGGATGAAAATTGTTCACTTTTAAATACTTGAAGGATGTTTTCTGCTAAGAATGATACTTTAAGGATGTAGTTTAAGTTTGGGGTATAGTTTAAGGATGAATTTGGCCAAAAACTCCATCAACATATGCTAAAATGATTTAAATTAGTGCTCCATTTAGGCATCCCATACCCTATAAATTGATTGTCCTTGTACAAAGAGTTAAGTGCTCTAGAGAGTACTTTTGCAGCTACATATAATGAATAGAGCATGGGAAAGAGGATCACCTTGCTTTACTCCCCTGGTGGAGTGGAAAAACCATAGAATGTCCATTGATAAGAACTGAATAATGATTCTTAGCCACCAATCTCCATATCAAGTCAACAAAAGTATTAGAAATTCCCATCGTCCTTAACACTTTCATCAAAAAGAACCAAGACACCCTATCATATGCCTTTGTCATATCTAGCTTGATAATTACATTTTCAAGGTTTCCTCTATTACCAATATCAGTAACAAGCTCATGAGTAAGTAGTACATTCTCGATAATACTTCTTCCCTTAACAAATCCTGATTGATTAGCAGAGACAATTTTTAGAAGCAACCTTTCCAATCTGTCATGCACAATTTTGGAAATGATTTTGCTAACAAAATTAGTCAAACTAATAGGTCTCAAGTTTGAGAAAGTTTGAACTAGAGCTTTCTTAGGTATGAGAACCAGATTAGTGTGAGTAATTGATTTAGGAAGAGTATTTCCTGCAAAGAAGTCACTAACCATTCTACCAATATCAGGCCCCACTATATCCCACCAAACGTGAAAATTTTTACCTAATAAGTCATTAGGTCCACATGAGCTATCTCCATTGAGATTGAAAACTACCCTTTTCACCTCATCTTGGTCTGAAATCTTTTCCAAATGTGTTTTCTCCTCCGAGACTATTTAGTTTGGAATATGATCTAAGATTGTAAAATCTGTAGCATCTCTCTGTTGTGAACACTGATCTTGATAAAAATCAACAACAATAGAAGTTATGTCTCCCTGGTCTTCTAACCATCTACCTTTCAGGTCTTGGATTTTCTTCACTTGAAGTCTTTGTCTTCTACCCTTAACCACACTATGAAAGAATCTTGAGTTCCTATCACCATTTTCAAACCAATTTAACCAACCTTATGTTGCCAAAATGATTCCTAGAAAGCTAAATATTTGGTGTATTCAGCTTTAGCCCTCTGCATCACCGTTCTATTCTTAGTTGATGGATCTTCTTCAAACAACTTTTCTTTTAACTTAGCAATCTCTTCCCCTGATGATTAATTATTTGAAAATATCTCCAAATGCTTTTCTACTCCACGAAGTTAAGGCTTTCTTGATCCTCTTAGTCTTTATTTAAAATCTAAGAAAGGATTATAAGAAAATTTAGAATTCCAATTCATTTTAACCACTTCCTTAAATGATTCATGAGATGTCCAAAAATTAAGAAACCTAAAAGGTTTGCTGATATTCTGAACCGCATTCTGGCAAGATAATAGGACAGAGGCATGGTCAGAACCATTTCTAGGGAGATGATCAACATTTGATTGAGAGTATAGTCCCTAGAAATCTGAATTGTAAACCACTATGTCTAGCCTTCCAAAAATATAATCATCACCAACTCTACCATTCCACCATGTGAAGGGCTACTAGAGAAATTCATCTGATTAAGTTCACATGACTCTAAGAAAGTTCTGAAGTCATCTGTATCACTGTTAGAGATTGGTAGACCTCCAATCTTCTCTTTTGCATTCAGAATCACATTGAAATCCCTACCAATCAACCAAGGATGGTTCATTCCATTATTTACTCCATACAAATCATCCCACAACTTCAATCCAAGTGACATATCACATTTTGCATACACAATAGTTGAATAAAAAATGTCATTAGTGCCTTGCTCCTATAGCCTTATTGTAATGTGTTGTTCTGAGTTGCTTGTCACAGTAACATCAAAACCCTAGTTGATAAAAATCCAAATTTTGTTATTACTGTTATGATAAGCATATTGCATCCTTAATCTTGTTCTATATTTGTTGATGCATCTAAAGTGTTGAAAAGGTTCTAATAGTGCCACAAAAGCAATTTTATGAAACTTGTGTAACATCTGTACTCTATGAAATGCTTTCTGGGTTCTAACCGACCTTATTTTCCAAATTAATGCTTTCATCAATTATGATTTTGTTGGGACACAACATTCCTCTTTGGTTGAATTCTGACTGGAAGGGAAGTTTCACCATCGCCTTGTTTATTCCCTTTTTGGCATCTTTTAATACTTTAACAACTCTTGGGGATAAATCAGCTTCTTTATATACTTGTTCTTCACTGCCTTGGTCATTCATATCTCCTTCAATTTTTGCTTCATGTTCAATGAGATTCTCCACCTTGTGAGTAATTATTTCATGTAGAATCTTATTAGAAGACTCAATAGCACCCATTATAAGCAAGAAATCTTTATCTTCTAATACTACCGGGACCTCCATAAGTGCCAGAGATTGCTACCTCTCCAAATCTACTACATGCTCTATGCAACAAGTATTATTTGTGATCTTTCCATCATGTTGTTCTAGTACTAAAATCTCATTATTCCTACATGCCTCAACTATATCTTTACCTTCAGACTCCCTTTGCTTATTTTCAAACATTGTTGTTGTTTCTATTTCCCCTACTTTTGGAACAACGGTGCTTGGATCAATAACAGGTGTACTATCTTTTGATTCAGAGATGGTATTACTGGTCGCTACATCCTTCATTTTCTCCGTTGAGAATGATTGAGAAATCCACTCCTTGGTGGTCGTTGAACTTTCATCGAGGGGGGCTTCTTTATTCGTGGATGTTAGACTTTGATTAATTCCATCTTCTACACTTGTAATATTTATATTGTTTTTCTTGTGTTGCTTTTCAACTATTGTTTGCATGATCTCCCTTGTGGTACTTTCAGATAGAATATCAAATGAGTTATTGTAGCAACATTCTTTCCTGGGGATATAGCCTTATCAGTGAGAATCTGGTAAGGAATTCTTACAAATCTCCTTGTTGTAGGATTCCATTGTTTGTGGAGTTTTTTCATACCCTTTTGAATGTCTGCACCATTGTTTGCCTTTACTACATTTTAACTTTTCTCATTCTCCTTTTCCTCTTTCTTTAACTCTGGGTGTAGAACTCTGCATTCTACCTCATTGTGACCTTGCATGTTGCATTTATGACATTATTTGGGCATAAAGTCATACTGAATTTTCACCTATTCCACCCTTGACTTCTTTGAACTTGAATTCACAATTTCCATTTCAACATATTGAGGAAATTTAGATAATAGATCCACCTGTACTTTGACCCTAGCACAACTAGGTCTAGTTTTGTTTATAGGTTCTACATCCAAGTGAAAGGTCTTACCTACTATTGAGGCAACAGAGAAAATGGATTCCTTCACAAAAAAGTTTGGATTAAGATCAGGGAATGAAATCCAAGCAATTGCTTGTGTAGTCTCTGAATCCACCTTGAAGCTAGCATCGTAAATTAAGGGTCTCATAAGGTAGGAATATCCCTCATTATCAGTGATGTAATATATGTTTTTAGACATTATGTTCACAAAATCCTCCTTCAATTCAAACTGAATAAGAATATGTCGATTTCTTAATAGTCCTGTCTTGCAATGTCCGTCCATTTTACATTGTGCAAGAATTGCTTCTCGGAGTTCTCTAACCCTACCATAGGTAAACTTTCCAATCACTGCATATTGAAGATTTTCAATAGTGTTCATTCTTGAGACCTCATCTTCCATCCACATAATTCGAGGCACTCCATTACAATACTCAATTGTCTTCATAGGAGTAGATTCAATTTCAGGCTTACTCTGTGGAATTATCGATTGTTTCAAGAGATTAGCGAATTGAATCTTTGGTTGATGAACATTTGCAGGATTTACTACAGGTAAATCTATTAGGGTAGGGGGTAGGGTTATAGTTGTTGGAATTATTAGGGTTCGTGCGAATAGGAAAATGAGGGAAATTAGAGGAAGAGGGGTTGATCTGGTCAGTAATGGAGGACTGACCAATGGTTTCACCGGTCACGGCCAGAAAAACATGGAAGAAGGACAATGGTAAGTGGATTACCTAAAGAGAAAAATTGCCTCCTCGAAACACATCCAGAATCACCATGGTAATAGGGTTTGGTGTAATTGGGTATAATTACATTGTTTGACATGTTTGATTGGTCAGGTAATTACTTGGTCAGCAGGTAATTGAGTGTAATTGACAGGAGTAATTACACACTCTGATTCCTGTGGAGGGCATGTGAATTGATGGTAATTACATGGTGTAATTACAAGTAGATTACTTTTTTTTTAAATTTATGTTTCTATTTTTTCATTTTAATTTTTTTTTATTTCTATTATTTTAATTTATTTGTATTTTTATTATTCTAAAAACTTCTAAAAGTTTATTTTTTATTTGTTATATTTCATTTTCATTTTCTTCTCATTCTCAACCTTTACTTCATGTGATTTCATTCAATTTTTCATATTATCTATTTTTTATGTCATGATTATTTTTCTATTGGCATAATTTTAATAGTATATTGTAACAACCCGTAGTTTAGTAGACCATCTAGGGCTAAGTTTGAGGGCTACAAGTCAAAGCCAAGAGGGCATGAGCCAAGGCAAAGGGGCAAGGGCCAAGACAAGAGCCAAGGCTGCCCTATGCTTGCCATGGCACTGCCCATGACCACGAGAGCCTTCACGGCTAGTGGTGGTGAGGCAGTAAGTCCCCCCAAGACTTCCCAAGTTGGCCTCCTCCCCACGAGCCACTTCACGACTCGTGGGAGTGGCCGTGGTCTTGCCTTCACCATGTAGGGGTTAAGTTAAGGTACCCTAGCTACTGGTCAAGGGACCACGGGCACCTTCAAGGGCCGTGGTACCCTTGACGGATCGTGAGGGTGGCCATAGTGCCTGGTACTAGGCTGCCTAAGGAGGGTCATTTTGGGAAATTCCAAATTAGGTGGTTATTAAGTGAGGTCATTTTGTATGGTCTTAATACACCTGTATAAACTATTTTAAGCCTTTAACCACCCCATTTAAGTCATTAATTTCAAAACCCCAAAAGATCCCAAAGTTCTTCCTCTAAAAAATTTCCTCTTGAGAAAACTCAAGAAGAAGAAGAAGAAGAGAGAGTCAAGCTAGGTCAAATTCCTCCAATCTTCCAAAATTTGTGAGGGCTTTGTATCCAAGGTATGATAGCTTATTCATCCATGAATTCTTCCATCCATGGACCCCCCTAGAATTCCCCAATTTGATGAAGAAAATTCCCAATTCTAGTTAGGGTTTCTTCAATGTTGTGGGTTATGATGGATGCTGATCCAATTGAGTAGTTATTGGTTGTTTATGGTTGAATTGTTAGTAAATCATATTTTTAGATGAAATTACATGTTTCCATGGCTAACCCTAGTCTAAATTGATGAAATTGTAGTAATGTGGGTTTATGCCTTGTGAAGGGGGAAATTGAGGATCTATAGATGATATTCTAGAATGACATAAATGGAATTAGAATAATGTGAATATGATGGATCATCACTAGTAAAGTTGAGATTGAACCTTTATGATGATTTATGACTAGAATCATTTAATAACGAAGCATGTGATTAGAATGCCTTTAATTCTAGGTATGTATGATGATTGTAAGAAGTAAAGCTTTGAGAGTAAGGCTTGTAGTGAGACATGTTGATTCCTAGGGCTTTGAGAGTAAAGCTAATATGTTAAATTGTATATGTTTAGAAACACTTTGAGAGTGAAGTGTCTATGATCATGATATGTTGTTGTGTTGTTGAAAGGACATTCTCACAAACTCACCTAAGTATGAATATGAATATGATATGATCTGAAATGTTTTCTCACATAGAATGATTCTAGGTTGAAAGGCTTGCTCACCTAAATTGAATCAAAGCATGTTTAGTCATGTTAGCTTGAGAGAGTGTATGAAGCCCCTTCATGGATAACTTGCACTAGTATCATAGAATACTTGCATGGTAGCTTGACTTGGTAAGACAAGACCACTTCATGGTAGCATGAGTAAAGTAGTTCATTGTAGCCTTGGATTGAGAAACCACACTCTCCTAAGGGTAGCTTGCACTAGCATCATAGAGTTCTTGCATGGTAGCATGAATTGGTTAGGCCAAACCACTTCATTGGTAGCTAGGATGGTGGAATAATATCCTCCCTTGTATAACTTGGACTTGCATGATATTGTGTCTTTCCATGGTAGATTGGTCTAGTCCAACATGGTGACTTTTCCTTGGTAGCTTGGTCTAGCCTAATAGGGTGCTATTCCTTGGTAGTCTAGAATGATAAATAGTAATCATTGATGTATGATAGCCTAAAGTAGTACTTAGCATGGGTAGGATTATGGGGTCTTATTCATGCATTGCAAAGTATAACTTAAAGCTACTTATGAAGCATGTTTCTTATGTGTTGCATGCTTATAGCTTGGATTGAGTAATAGTAATTTTCCTTGGTAGCCTCGAATAGGTGAATTATGACCATTCATGAGAAATGACTTGTCTTGGACTAAGTAAAGAGGTACTCTTCCATGACTATTATGAACATGAGGGACAAGTCCCTAATCTAAGTAGCATGTGTATGATGAAACTAGATTACTTCAAGGAAGTATTGTAAGCATGTCCTAATATGAGGTTTGCCTATATGTATATGCTTAGCTTGGATATGTTGGACTAAAGGTGAAGATTCCCTTGCCTATGAGAAGTAAGCTAAGGACGAGACCATAAGATGGTAAGTATGATTATGATGACCT
Source organism: Solanum acaule (assembly GCA_036250505.1). Classification (NCBI taxonomy): domain Eukaryota; kingdom Viridiplantae; phylum Streptophyta; class Magnoliopsida; order Solanales; family Solanaceae; genus Solanum; species Solanum acaule. The sequence continues at coordinate 11,553 of JAJOOR010021439.1, read as the reverse complement.
AAAAGTGATACTTAGTGTGGGTGGGATTATGGGGTCTCATCTATGCATTGAACAAGTATTCTTTGAGGTTACTTGAGACGTAGTTCTCTTATGATATGAAAGACTAAGGGTTGACTAATGCTTATATGATGCCTATGTTGGAGATTATGCTTATGATTATGATGTTGTCTCTTATGCTAATAGTTTATGTTTCACAAAGTATCTCTTATGATTATGGCATATGGCTTATGTTGACTAACCCTTATGTTATGCTCTTATGATGTTATGCTAGCTATCATATTTAGTACTTTTGTACTAACACATACACTTGCCTACATTCTCATCAAATGTAGGGTTCGGCGATTTTGAGTTCCATTCTTGAAGATAGGTTTCTAGAAGTGCAAGGAGTTGAAGACTTGATGAATCCTCATAGCATCGAGGATAAAGCCACCATTTTCCTTATGTCTTTTATTTTCATGTCTTGAGACTATTGTATGGGCTGTGACCTAAGAGTATTCAAAGTTGTATTAGATGGTTTGAGACAAGTGTAGTAAGACTTCCGCTTTGCTTTTATAAAGACTTCTATTGTATGGAAAATGTTTTAAAATTTCTGCACTTTTCTATTATTTTATGTTATGATATGCAAAGGGCTTGTTTGAGACCCCTTCGGGGTCAAGTACGCCATGTTACATCTAGGGTGTACCCCTGGGTCGTGACATATATAAACTTATGTTTTCTTTTCTTTTAAATCATATTTATGTTTGTTATGTTGAAACTTGACATAAGACTAATTTGTTTTGAATTTAGAACTTATGTTATATTTGTCACGACCCAGGGGCACACCCTAGAGTAACATGGCGTACTTGACCCTGAAGGGGTCTCATACAAGCCCTTAGCATATCATAACATAGGATAATAGAAAAGTGCAGAAATTTGTAACATGGTGTATAGGACCACGAGAGGCCCCATACAAGCCACTTAGCATTCATAACATAAGACATAGAATGAATAAGAGATAAAGAAGAACATTTCGAATCCCAAAAGTTTTATAAAGGTAAAGCGGAAGTCTAAACACTTGTCTCATTATCAATCTAGTACATAAGAATGAAATTGGGCCTAGCCCATACATCATGTCCAAAACTGAAAGTAAGAAAGAAAACTGAACACAGTGAAAATCCACCCTCGAAGCATGAACAATCACTATAGTTCAGAATCTCTCAAGTCAACCTCTAGCCACGAAATTGAGAACCTTGACTATCGGATCCTACATTCAGGGAAATGTAGGCAAGAGTATGCGTTAGTACAATCATGTACAAAGTATGATAGCCATGCATATAAACATTTAGAAACATGCTAAAATAGGACATTTCATGACATGCAATGACCAAGATAAAACATGATATAAAACAGGTTAGAAGATATAAGTCATAAATCATGCTCAATGCAAGCTAACATCTTTAAAACCTTTTAACACATGTTAGATACTTCTTGAAGTAAATTTAGTTCATTATTATTGTCACGCCCCAAGAGCACCCCCTAGACGTGACCGGCGTACTTGACCCCGAAGGGGTCTCATACAAGCCTCATAGCATACATGAACATAAAAGCATAGGAAAATAACGCGAAATTTAAATTTTTTCTTTACAATCGAAGTCTCTTATAAAATGAAAGAGAATCTATGACACTATTTCTCAAACAATCTATAACATTAGAATTAAGACTCTTTAATACAATCTTAGGGACATGGCCCTTACATAGGTCTAAAACATAAAAGTAAAGACAATAAAGGACATATGATTGATCCCTCGAATACAATGACGACTCACCAATCTTCTTCTTCTTGATCTCCTACGAACCTAGCCACGATGATGGAATCCAATATCTCCAAAGGCTACACTTATAAAAAATGTAGAAAGATGGGGTTAGCACAAAAAGTACTAAGTATGGAAGTCATGCACAAAACCATTAAAGCATGCATAGAAAGGGACATTTCATTTGAAATCATGCTATATGCCATTTTTGAGCATCATCTTTGAAATAGTTAGAGAATGCAACCAATAAGGCAACTCACATACATTACATTCCAACATGAGAGATATCATTATAATAACAAGCATAGTCTCCAACATCAACACAATACATATCCCAATCTTCACAATACATAGCCTCCAATCATAACACAATGCAAAGTCAAATACCAAGATCATCTCATCATTAAGTAATCATCACATAAGCAACCCCTAAGAAACACTTGTGCAATGTATGGTTTGGCATCCCATAATACCAACCCTACTAAGTACTTGTTTGAAGCTACTTTAGTCAAGCATTTCATCTTTAGACCTCTTTATAATCAATAGTCACAAAGAAGGAAATAGTCATGCACATTACTTGAATTATAAGGAAAGTCATTCATAACAACTATCTATTCAATATACATGCATGCATTCAATTCTCATCATAATATAAAGGAACCATCCCAGGACATCCTACTAAGTCTTACTTTTGCAATGTGGAAGTGAAGTCCCATACCCCCACTCCTACTAAGTAAAACTCATTAAGAAGTCATAGTATAGTTCATGTCTCATTCATTATCTTTATTACATAAGGAAAAGTTACCATAACCGACATAGACCATGTGAGCTACATGGAATCCGGTGTCGTGTAACCCCACACCGAAAGAAGATGTCCTACTTGCCTAAGGTAGGATTAAAATGTATAGCTATAAGATGGATGCACTAGCTAAAGGTACCTATGTGGGCACATAGTTATGGGATATGGAGATTGATTCTAGAAACCCGCCCTATTGAATTGGCGGAGGGGCATCCATCTCATGAGTTCACTTTGGATGACCCTCACTAGTGCATTGGTGGAAGGGCCTTTACCTCATTGTCCATATCCACTCGGTGCTAAGCATTATTTCCCAAATTATATGTCATTAGTCTTGAATTGTATTTACATGTGTGAAGGAGTGCTCTACCCTTCGTTCAATACAATTCATAAAATAGCTCATAGATTCATTAAAGGTGAGAATGTACTTTCAACCTTAGAATAAACATTAGTATGTGAGAATAACTATCACACCAAGATCATGTGTTCTCATGAGAATGGACTTTCAATCCACACAATAGAATCAACATGGTTATGTACATTTCATGCATAATAATGTGTAAAGATGCATATGAGAACTAGACTTTCAATTGACACCATATGTACGTCATAATCATGTTTATGCATGGAGTATGTGTATAATTGTCCTTGCAATGACACAACAACAACATTATCAGCATAGACACTTCCTTCTCAAAGTGTTCATAAGCATGTATTAAGTATCACAATCATGCATCATTCACATATATTGAATTCAAGGATCATAGACCATGTAAATCAACACATCTAACATTTATCATAATAGACATGTAGATAATCATAACTCAAATAGTATATTCATTTGCATGTATAAGCTCATATACTCACATTGTTGGTCATGTGGGTAAAGTCCTTCCATAATGGTACCTTATACAATTTGACATGCATAATAGCTTCATTCTTAAAGCCTCTACATTCATAGTTCATTCATTTTAGCTTTTACTCTCAAAGCCCTAGAAGTCATCTTCATACTTCAAGCATTACTCATCAAGCAAAAGCTCACATGGTCATCATGTAAACCTAACTCTCAAGGTAAACTAACCACATGCTTCATTCTTGATCAATAATAGACATATAGCATCAAGTAAACTAAAACTCAATACTATTTCAACCATGATTCATCATCTAAGACCTAATCAAGCTAGTTCATGTCTACAAACTTTGATCATAAGTGCTTCATGTCTAGGTGATCTAATCTAAGGCAATTCATCAAGAAGTTTATCAATTATAGAAGGTCACATCTAAACCCTCAATTTGCCACTTTCATGACATAACCCTAGAATCCTAGGTTAATCAAGAATTCATGAAGAATTATGCTAACATCAAGTAACTACATCATAATTAAACACCTCCACCTTTCAAGTGGATCAGCAAGTTCATATACTATCTTCATCAACATATACAACCCTAGCAAATTGCCTTTCAAGGCTAAGAACAAAGATCAACCCTAACTTCTAGAATTACCATGTTAAATAGAGAGATATAATGATTCAACAACATAATAAACATAAACATAATCAATTGTTAAGCTTCCATGATCAATCAAGTCTCACCTTAGTTCACAATTTAGGGAAGAAGGGGAAATCATGGGTCCAAGGGAGATTTTCATCAAAATCCATCATTACTCCATTAATCTAATCATAAATCATCATAATCAATCAAAATAAACCTTAATTAAACCATTGAATTCGTTTTGGAAGAAGACCCATGACTAGATTGGAAAACCCTAGAATTGGTGGATTTGAAAACATGATTTGAAGGGGTTCTTATTGATAGCTAACCAAGAATGAAGAGAATCTCTACCTTAGGTTTAGATTCCCATAAAATTCATATGAAAAATCCCTCTTCTTGAAGCTCTAGCTTGATCCCTTCCTTTGTTCTTCAATAGAGTCTAGAGAGATGATTTTTGGGAGGGAAAGGTAGTTGGGTTTTTGATTTGGGGTCTAGGGTTATAATGAATTAATGACTTAGTTTAGGGTCTTATAAGCTTATATAGGTGATTAATTAACTAGTTAACCGACCTCCCTTAACTCCTAATTAAATATCTAACTAATTCCCAAACCCCTAACTTAAACTAAAAGGCTGGAAAACTGGCAGCATTCACAAGACCCCCATCCACGGACCGTGGATGGGTTTACTGGTCGTCAACCACTTCCTTGGTTGGTGTCTAAGGGTACATTTGCAGGCCTGCTGCAGGCCTTGACCTACGGAGCAAGACCACGGGCCGTAAATCAATCTACTGGCCGTGAATTGCATCCGTAGTTCACCAAAGTTGGACAGCTTTGGGACTGTTTTGGGGTCCTCCTCAAGGACCCCTTGGGTGGTCCTTGGGGAGTCGTACCCGGATGTTTAACCCCTAAAACCCCTATTCTAAGTACGGGAACCATATTTACAATTTTTAACCCTCATACGACACTCCAAAACTCTTACCAAAGGCTCTAGAACTCACTAGTTCAACTCACTAGTTTCCGTTAGACTCTAGCTTGGTCTTACTAGATTTCCGGGTTGTTACATTATCTCCCCTTTAGGAATATTTGTCCTCGAATGACAATTGAAACACTTTTTGGAATTAAAGACTCAAGACTAGTAGCCCAATCATGCATGAAACTTCACATTAATGCACAACTCAAAATACATTATTCACAATGTGCATTTATTCAAAGGAAGTAACATCAACTCCAATTCAACGTGTTCAATGCAATACAAGGTAGTATGAACTATATCCAAACTCATTATTGATGAGTCCACAAATTGGACTCATTTAGAGCTTTATTTTGATAGAAATAGTGTCCTCAATTGCTTATTTTGTCTCAATATCTGATGAAAACTCTTAAGTTTCAGGTATTTGAAGTTGTAGTGGAAGCATGGACACTTAGGCGCAAAAAGGAACAAAAAGGCTGAAAAGAACAAAGAAGCTGAAGCATGAGCATTGCCAAACACACTTGGCGAATCACCGAAGGGATGCACTCCGCCCTTTGTTCCAGTACGCGAAGACCTGAAGGAGAAGGATTAAAAAGCGATGAAAGGAGCAGTTGGCGCTTCGCCGAATAGTTCCGCGAAGCAGTACTATACTGCCCAATGGTCCAGAACGTGAAGATGCTGAAGGTAAGCACAAAATGGCGATGAAACAGAAGAAGGGGGAGTCACCGAGTCATTCGGCGACATCGACTAACCTCGCCTAGCGATCCGCCAACACTAATTTATGAATTCTATCAATACTAAAATCTTTATTAATTTTTAAGTGTGTGTGTGAGAGTCGATTTATTATTATATTTTTAGAATAGAATAGTACTTTTTTGGGATATTTTTCTCTCAAGTTTGGAGAGGGTTTTGTGGGAGACTTGAAGAAAGAAGGATTTCATCTTCTCCAAGTTGGAAGTGGGTCTTCTCCATTCTTCTTCCTTTGCTTAAATCAAGGTTTAATTTATTATACCCATTTGATTTTAGTATCATTTTAGGTGTATTTTGTTATTTCTTGATGTGTGGCTAAATACCCCCATTCTTGGGGTGTAATTTAGCAAATATGTGTTGATATTGTTGTTGGGTCTTACTTGCTGATAGGTTAGATGTATTTTAATGGTGATCTCACATAGTGGTTGTGGTTTAATTTAATGGGTTTGTAGTTGCAAATACAAAACCACCCATGTGTTTTCGGCTTGCCCAAGAGGGAGGTCGCGAAACCAAAACCACTAGACTGATGGCCTAAGGAGTGGGTCGACATGAGGTTCAGCCCGAGAGGGTGAGCCCTAGTCCCATATCCTAACACTCAGCTCGAGAAAGTGAGTGGGGTAAGGCGTAGGCTGGCCTTCATGCGGCAAATAGGTGTCCGAGAGGAATGCATTTGAAATGGGGTAAGTTGCCCGAGAGGGAACTTATTTCCATCTAAAGCTTAGCCTAGTCACTATTATCTTGCAAATTTGTATCGAAAGCATGTACCTAACGATTTATCTCAACTTGTATTGCGGTCACACCCTAAGAACTTTTCCCCATACTTGTTTTTCTTGTTAATTTTTGTTGTTTTTACTACTTGTGACAAAACCCCCAATTGATATTTGACACTTTTGTGTCACCCCCTTTAATTTACTATGTTTCTAATCGTTAATGTCTTTAGCTATGACTAATTAGAACTAAATTTTATTTTTCTATTAATTCTCAAAACCACTCCCTTGGGACACGACCCCAACCTTTAGTTGGGTTACTATATTATCGACGATCGTAGACACTCATACCATATGATAGTGTCATTGGTCACGATAAGCATCAATTATGCATGAAATTCTCATATTTAGTTATGTTTGAGGAGGAACTACCATCTCCAAGTCACAACATGCTCAACATACTCTCATGGAGCTCATAAATCATTACTTCTCCAAACAAAGCATTTTATAGAAGGAGGAATTTCTCAACTCCAACCCAAAGCATGCTCATATATCCATCCCATGAAGTTTCATGCCCAATGCACTACAACATGAGGAAAAGAATTCACATAAGAATCATTTTTCTTTCAAAACACAAGTTTTTCATGAACATGCATCATAACATCAATTTTAGCTAGGCATACCATCTCCCCCTTAGGAGTGAGCCTATACCAACATTCCTAAACATCATCAACTACAATTATAGGAGGAACTACATTTTCTTCATTAAAAGCAAGCTCAACACAATCAACATGGAGCCCAAGTGTCATTTCATCAAAACACAACAAAGCATGTTCATCACACCATCTCATGAAGTAAAATATACAATCACCATACTAGAATGCACAACAACATGAGGAACATAAAAATAATGAAAAACTCACTTTATATGAAATAAGAATCTTTCAAAAACATGCATAACATAAGGAGGTCATGGAAATATCTAAAATGCTCATGACTCTTAGACACAAAACAAGGCCCATAAAGGAACTCTTGTTCTCAAGCTAGAATAGGAATAGAAGAAAAGATGAGGATATCGGGACTCTCAATCAATGTTGCTACTCAAGCACATGATCTCCCCCTTTGGGAGTAAGCCCCCTTTTACTAAAGCCTCAAATACTACTCCTTTATAACAACTCAAACTTTACCAAGGCTCATTATAACCTTACCGAGCTCTAAAACCATAGAGGTCTAATAATCATGCATTCAAATCCTACCAAGGTTAACAAAAGTAACTCCATGGGACAAGGAAAATATAGGACACACATGACATTCAAGACTCCACAATCAAGAAATGGGTCAAGGAGAAGTTATCATCTAAGGCTAGAGGAGAAATAGAAGGGAACATAAGGATATTGGGATATCTCATGGGCCCTTGGCCTCCCAAATAAGCACCTTCAACTAAAACCCTTACTAAAATACCACTCCTCAACATTTCATGAAAGCATTTTCTTATTCTTCTATTTCTTTGCTTGCCGGTCTAAGATACCAATTGGTACTTCTAAATTAGAGAGGTTCTCATCTAAGAACTCTTGCTCACAAGCAACCTTACCAACTCCACTCACTACACCTTTTTAAGGTGATATTATCAAGCAAGCCTTACTCATGATCATCAAGGACACTCAATGACCTTAACATCTAAGCACATTATCCCCCACTTGGGGTAAGCCTATACAAACTCTTTACAACATCACTTCTTCAATTCTAAGGTCGGAGCAAGTCATAACTAAACCTTCACACTCATCACACAATATGATTCTAAACCATGGATAATTACACTTCTACCCTTTTTAAGGGGAATCTATAGACTCAACACACATAGACATTAATCAAACACCCTCTTTCACCAAACTTTACAACCTACCAAAACTCAAAATGGTCAAGTAGGGTTCTACCCTCAATATCACAAAACAACTATGAAGCCCAATCACACTAAGGACAACATCAAAGTCTAGCATATCAAGTCACAAAGACAAGTAATACCGGAATCTAATAAAGCATGACACATACCGGAACTATTAGGAGGAACTTTTTTATCCTTTCTTCCTCTAGTCTTAAGCACCGGGTAATCTCTCACTAAGTGGTCACTTCCACCACAACCATAACCACCCTTTGTACCGGCTAGACACTTACCATTATGTTTCTTTCCACACCTAGCACAAGTAGGCCTAATCACATATGATCCACTACCACTCACTCCTTGAGATTTTGGGGTAGACACCTTCTTTTGGTGAAACTTAGGGGAATCATAGAAGAGCTTTATCCATGAAACCTTTCTCTTTCAATTCTACTAATGTTGGATCAAGACGGTTCTATACCATTTCAACCCTTATCATCACCTTTGGTGGGATCCACCAACCAATCAAACCTAGGTATTATCTAAACACCTTACTCCAAATGACCATACTTATGATCAATCTTAAAAGATAACTAACTCTTTGAAGTTGGTCAACACCTAGATTCTTCTTCCTTACTTCACCTTAACTAGGTGGTACATGCAATCCTCAAAGTCAATCTTAAGACAAAACATAATCCAAACTTATGGTATAGATCCTTCCCCCTTCCACTCTTGGGTAATCTCATTTGGGGACTAACAATTTGACTATACAGGTTCTATCATCACCTAGGAGCATGACAATAACACTACCAACCCACCCTAAGGGTGACATATAAATCTAGCACATCAAGTCCTATCTAGTCACATATCCATCATTGGCATTTCAACCAAAATCTCTTCCCTTGCTCCTTGTAACAAGAGCCATTCGAGTAGTCATATCTTGTAGACCACCGATTAGAGAGAAAAGACCTTATAGATTTAAACTCTACGGAACGACTAGAGAATGAAGAAGTGAATTTTCCTAACGTCTTATAGCCTCTCGCTCAAAGATGTGTCGCAACTCACACCGATGAACAAGACTATACTAGACGTGGTTTGAGACATCCTAAAACCATTCCCAAAAACTTATGCTCTAATACTATGTTTGTCACGCCCCGAGAGCACCTCCTAGACGTGACCGACGTACTTGACCCCGAAGGAGTCTCATACAAGCCTCATAGAATACATGAACATAAAGGCATAGGAAAATAGCGTGGAATTTAAATTTTTTCTTTACAATCAAAGTCTCTTATAAAATGAAAGAGAATCTATGACACTATGTCTCAAACCATCTATAACATTAGAATTAAGACTCTTTAATACTATCTTAGCGACATGGCCCTTACATATGTCTAAAACATAAAAGTAAAGACAATAAAGGACATATGGTTGATCCCTTGAATACAATGAGGACTCACCAATCTTCTTCTTCTTGATCTCCTATGAACCTAGCCACGAGGATGGAATCCAATATCTCCAAAGCCTACACTTATAGAAAATGTAGAAAGATGGGGTTAGCACAAAAAGTACTAAGTATGAAAGCCATGCACAAAACCATTAAAGCATGCATAGAAAGGGACATTTCATTTGAAATCATGCTATATGCCATTTTTGAACATCATCTTTGAATTAGTTGGAGAATGGAACCAATAAGGCAACTCACATACATTACATTACAACATGAGAGATATCATTATAATAACATGCATAGAATCCAACATCAACACAATACATATCCCAATCTTCACAATACATAGCCTCCAATCATAACACAATGCAAAGTCAAATACCAAGATCATCTTACCATTAAGTAATCAACACATAAGCAACCCCTAAGAAACACTTGTGCAATGTATGGTTTGGCATCCCATAATACCAACCCTACTAAGTTCTTGTTTGAAGCTACTTTAGTCAAGCATTTCATCTTTTGACCTCATTATAAACAATAGTCATGCACATTACTTGAATTATAAGGAAAGTAATTCATAACAACTATCTATTCAATATACATGCATGCATTCAATTCTCATCATAATATAACAGAACCATCCCATGACATCCTACTAAGTCTTACTTGTGCAATGTGGAAGTGAAGTCTCATACCCCCACTCATACTAAGTAAAACTCATTAAGAAGTCATAGTATAGTTCATGTCTCATTCATTATTTTTATTACATAGGGAAAAGTTGCCACAACCGACATAGACAATGTGAACTACATGGAATCCTGTGTCGTGTAACCCCACATTGAAAGAAAGTGTCCTACTTGCCTAAGGTAGGACTAAAATGTATAACTATAGGGTGGATCCACTAGTTAAAGGTACCTATGTGGGCACATAGTTATGGGATACGAAGATTGATTCTAGAAACCCGCCCTATTGCATTGGCGAAGGGGATTCAATCTCATGAGTTCACTTTGGATGACCCTCACTATTGCATTGGAGGGAGGGCCTTTACCTCATTGTCCATATCCACTCGGTGCTAAGCATTATTTCCCAAATTATACGTCATTAGTCTTGAATTGTATTTACATGTGTGAAGGAGTGCTCTACCTTTCATTCAATACAATTCATAAAATAGCTCATAGATTCATTAAAGGTGAGAATGTACTTTCAACCTTAGAATAAAAATTAGTATGTGAGAATAACTATCATACTAAGATCATATGTTCTCATGAGAATGGACTTTCAATCCACACAATAGGATCAACATGGTTATGTACTTATCATGCATAATAATGTGTAAAGGTGAATATGAGAACTAGACTTTCAATTGACACCATAGGTACATCATAATTATGTTTATGCATGGAGTGTGTGTGTATAATTGTCCTTGCAATGACACAACAACAACATTATCATCATAGATACTTCCCTCTCAAAGTGATTATAAGTATGTACAATATATCACAATCATGAATCATTCACATATATTGCATTCAATGATCATAGACCATGTAAATCAACACATCTAACATTTATCATAACAGACATATAGATAATCATAACTCAAATAGTCCATTAATTTGCATGTATAAGCTCATATACTCACATTGTAGGTCATGTGGGTAAAGTCCTTCCACAATGGTACCTTATACAATTTGACATGCATAATAGCTTCATTCTTAAAGCCTCTA
>JAJOOR010021438.1:0-27061 GCA_036250505.1 Solanum acaule | reverse complement strand
CTTTGATTATACTTATTGCTTATGGTCATTTTAATTGCTTCCGCGACCAAGGATGTGTAATGATACGCTATGAGGCTTGTTTGGGGTTCCTTCGGGTTCCCCATTCGCCGGTCACGTCTAGGCCCTAGGCTTGGGTCGTGACAATTTCATTGCCATCCAGTGAGTTTGATTAGGATTACTAGTGAACCGACTCAGTTTGGTAATAGCACATGCTATATCTGGTTGCGTATAATTCATAATATACATCAAACTTTCCAGCACTCTGGCGTATTCCAATTGAGAGACACTTTCACCTTCATTCTTTTGAAATGTAAAGCTTAAATCAATTGGAGTTTTGATAACATTGAAATTCAAGTACTTGAACTTATCTAATATTATTTCAATCTAATGAGATTGAGATAATGCTAGTCTCTAAGGAGTTATGAGAATCCTGATCCCTAAGATCAAATCAGCAACTCCTAAGTCCTTCATATCGAACTTGCTGGACAGCATGCGCTTAGTAGCATTTATATCGTCAATATATTTACTGATTATTAACATGTCATCAACTTACAGACAAACAATGACCTCATGATTCAAAACGTTTTTAATGTAAACACACTTATCACATTCATTAATCTTGAATCCATTTGCCAACATTGTTTGGTCAAATTTAGCATGCTATTGTTTGGGTGGTTGCTTGAGCCCATAAAGTGACTTCACAAGCTTGCACACTTTTTGTTCTTTACCAGGAACTAAAAACCCTTCAGGTTGTTCCATGTAAATTTCTTCCTCCAACTCTCCATTTAAGAAGGCTGTGTTTACATCCATTTGGTGGATTTCAAGATCATGCATTGCCGCTAGTGCTATCAACATCCTAATTGATGTTATCATTGTTACTAGAGAGTATGTATCAAAGTAATCAAGACCTTCCTTTTGTCTATATCATTTGACTAAAGTCTAGCCTTATATTTGTCAATAGTCCTATCAGCTTTCATTTTCCATTTAAAGATCCACTTTTATCCTAAAGGTTTATTTCCTGGAGGAAGATCAGTCGATTCCCAAGTATGGTTACTTAAAATTGATTCGATCTCACTATTGACTGCTTCTTTCCAATAAGTTGACTCAGATGAAGACATAGATGCTTTAGATGTTTGAGGCTCATTTTCAAGCAAGAATGCCACAAATTCTGGTCAAAAAGAAGTGGACTTCCATTCGCGATTACTACGCCTAGGATCCTCGTTAGGTAGTGTATTTTCCGTTGATTCTTCCCGTGGTCATTTAGGTCTTTCACTTATCGACTAACATTCAGTTTTATACAGATAAATGTGTTCAAAGAACTCAGCGTTATCTGACTCAATTATCATATTAACATGAATCTCAGGATTATCAGATTTGTGAACCAAAATTCGGCAGGCCTTACTTTTCATAGCGTATCCAATAAATACACAATCCACTGTTCTGAGTCCAATTTTCACCCTCTTGGGTAAAGGAACCTCTACCTTGGCTAAACACCCCCACACTTTGAAATATTTCAAGTTGGGTTTCCTTCCTTTCCATAAATCATATGGAATTGATTGTGTTTTGCTACGGGGTACCTATTGAGTGTCTTATTAGCCGTAAGGATGTCTTTCCCCCAAAGGTTTCACGATGAACCAGAAATGATTATCAAGGCATTCATCATTTCCTTTAATGTTCTATTCTTCCGTTCCGCCAAACCATTTGACTGTGGTATATAGGGTGCAGTAGTTTGATGAATAATACCATATTCCAAACATATCTCTGCAAAAGGAGATTCATATTCTCCACCCTTATCACTCCGAATCATTTTTATCTATAGATTCAATTGATTCTCCACTTCATTTTTGTATTACTTAAATGCATCAATTGCTTCATCCTTATTATTAAGTAATTATACATAACAAAATCGAGTTTAATCGTCAGTAAAACTTATAAAATACTTTTTCCCACCACGAAATGGTGTCAACTTCATATCGCATATATCTGTGTGAATTAAGTCTAAAGGTTTTGAATTCCTGTCAATAGACTTATAAGGATGTTTAACAAACTTACTTTCCACACAAATTTCGCATTTTGATTTATCACATTTGAAATTAGACAATACTTCTAAAGTAATCAATTTTCGCAAGGCTTTGTAATTTACATGTCCCAAATAGGCATGCCGTAAATCATTTGACTCTAATAAGTAAATATAAGAAAAATTCTTAGTAATACTGTCAACAACCATTACATTCAGTTTGAAGAGGCCCTCATTGAGGTAGCCCTTCCTAAGAACATCTCATTCTTACTTATTACAACTTTGTCACTAACTAGGACATACTTAAACCCGTTCTTAACAAGCAGTGCAGTAGAAACTAAATTATTTCTAATAGTAGGAACATGCAGAATGTTGTTCAAAGTCAACACCTTGTCGGATATCATTTTCAACATTACTTTCCCAGTTCTTGCAATCCTTGTTGTTGTTGTATTTCCCATGAACAAATCTTCATCGAACTCAACGGGACTATACGTTGCAAAGGCTTCTTTCACAGAGCAAATATGTCGAGTGGCATCTGAGTCGAGAAACCACCCCTTGGGATTTCCAACTAAGTTGCACTCTAAGATCATTGCACATAGATCTTTTGCATCTTTCATCTCTTCGACGATGTTGTAACACCCCTCAAAATGAAATAGGATAATTAGAGCTTCACATGCGTGTTAGTAGTTGATAAACTTGTATAAATGTTTGAAAATTCGTTTATAGGTCAGTTTAGTTGAGTTTCAAGTCAAACGTCAAGAGATGTCCATGACGTTCGGAGACTAGCCTAGTGTTGGTGCTTGATGAGTTGTAATAGTTTTGGAGTGTTGTTTGAAGTTTAGGTTAGTGGGAGTGACCCTAGTACCTAGGTGGGGTAGCATAGGGTCATGATGTCCGGGTACAACTCCCTAAGGACCGACTGAAGGGTCCTTGGAGAGGACCCAAACGTTGGTTTAAAAGGCTGCCTAGGTAGTGTGTTGGCAGTCTTGTTTGACACCCAGATTGACACCTCGTCAGTTCATTGATGCCCCGTCAATGGGGGCCTTAGCACCACACCTAGTTGTGGGAGCTTAGCCCCCAAATACTGAGCCTCTGTCCCAAACGACGAGCTACCAGGACAGTCTGTCAATGCATTGACGGTCCGTCAATGGTGGCCGTCGATTGGGGCCCTGTTTCACTGCCAAATTTCGGCCAAGTGAGGGGTGAATTGGTAAATTCACCCCACGTTCTAATTAGACCCTAGAAGACTATTTCACATATTTTTAAGTTAGTTAAAACTCTTTAACCTAGAATTAGACCTCATTATTCAATGGAACCTTCCCTCTCAAATAAATTCTCTCTCTAGAACTCCATGGAAGACATTGATGAAGCTTCAACCAAGGGGATGGGTTCCTACTGATTTCTCCTTTAAATTTATAAGGATATTAATCACAAAGGTATGGGGATTTTATCTTTGATTCTCCTTTCAATCAAATAGCCAAATCAAAGTGATTTCAATGTTTTTCATAATCACTAAAAACCCCAATTTCAATTCTAAGCTTCGGTTCTTGCATGAGAGTATTTCAAATGATGATTTAGGTTAATATTGAAGGTTTTAAGATAAAAAAAAACTCCATGAACCCTCGCATATCTTGAAATCCTAATTTTTGGGTCTAAAGTGGGTCTATTGATTATGAGCTAATAATGTGATATTAATCTGTAGATTGTTATGGGCTATTGATTTATGTATTTTTCTATATTGAATTATGTGGAATTGATGGTCAATTGTGTTATATTGGATGTTGGCCTTGAATTGGCAATTTTGACCTAATGTTTATGATGATGATGAAGTTCAGAATATACTATTGATTCTAGTATTTTATATATATATATATATATGTTGTAGATGTTAGAATTGTGAGGTTTGATCCCTTTGAAAGTGGGGAAGTGTTTACTTTATAAGGATGTTGTGATCATGGCCTTGTAGGCAAAGTTGAATGATTATTGTTTTGAGTAATGTTGATTATGTGAAGGTAATGTGATATGATGTGAATTTGTGTATGGTCTAAGAGTAAGAAAGGTGACCTAGTGTAGAGATTTTATGTGTTATGCTTAGTTGTTGTCTTCTTTGAATGAATTATAATGAAGGTGAGGTTAGGATAGACTATGTTTACCTACTCTCACACCTAGTGAAGAATGAATGGAAGAATGTGAGAATGAACGAAAAGAATGGGAGTTAATGCTAATGAATGAAAGTTGGGTGTGTTGTAAGGATAGTCTCATAAAGTACTCCTTTAAATGAATGGGGTTCCTAGATGAAAGGTTTTCTCATCTTTGAATCCAAGAGCATCCTTAATGAGTGAATGTGGGTTAGGATGAGTACTCCTTCGTGAGTTGAGATGAGAGCACTTAGTAGCAATCCTTATCCCTAAATGAATGAATGTTGGGCTAGGATGGGTACTGTTTCGTGAGTTGAGATGAGAATACTTAGTAGCAATCCTTATCCCTAAATGAATGAATGAAATGAATGTTCAAACTCCATGGGGGAGTAATGTCTAGCACCGAGAGGATATGAAGATGGGCGGATACTCCTTCGTTAGTTGAGATATGAGTATTTAGTAGCAACCCTTAAGATGGGTGCTCCTTCGTGAGTTGAGATGAGAGTACTTAGATGCAATCCTTCTATCCCTTAACCATGTGCCCACATAGGACTAACTATTGGTCTCTACCACGTAAAGGCTAAAGGAATGACCCTACTTTAGGCAAGTGGGGATCCCTCATCCGTTAAGGGTTACTACTGGGATTCCATATCAAGCTCCATGGTCTATGTCGGTTAAGGATCTTCCCCCACATTAATGAATGAATGAACTAGGGTCTCTTAAGGGTGTACTACTTAGGATAGGTGGTGGAATGGGACATCATCTAGACATTGCACAAGTAGACATTTAAGGGAGATCTTGGTGTGTCTTAGTAATGATAATGAATGAATGAGTCTTATTGGGCTAATTAATGAAAGTGTTGGTCTTTGAGCTTGCTAATGTGAAAGTGAGTCATAATGAATTGAATGTAAGTGCTTATGTTGAATTGAATTTATGTGATGATCTTATGTCATTAATGAATGAAGTTGTCTAAATGCATTAAGTTGAATGAACGATTTATGTTGACATGTGAATAGAGTTTGTCTTGTGTAGCCTTAAGGATCACTTGGGTGTGATATGGAGAGGTAGTATGCGCTGCCTCACCATGTCTTACTTAGGTGAGTCTTGCGATGACATTTGATGAGTGTTCTAGTTTTATGAAGTGACTTGTTGGCTTATGTGCTTATATGTCTTAAGGAAATTATTCCCCTCTAGTATCTGAGGTTTGATTTGGAATATGTCCTCCCATGATAGAATGATCTCAATCATCAGTGTATTGATACCCAAAACACTGGTGTCAGCGAGCCACTCAACGGCAGTAAAGTACACAAATAAAATTTGTGCAGAAGAAAAAGAAGAAGAAACCAGAAATTTTCGTGAGTTAAAATTCTAAAGAATAACTGGTATTTATAGCCAAGAGGAACTGATTCTGAAAAGTTACAGCCTTTCAGAATCCACATGACCATTCATGAAAGTTTGTTGTTCCTGAAAGTTGCAACCTTTCAGAACAGTCATTTCCAACGGCGGGAAATTCAAATAAAATGGGAAAGTGTTTTAAATAAAATGGGTCGCGCACGGATCCGAGTCGGGTTAGAACGTTTCGATTAATTAACTAAATAATTCAAACGATTTGGCCATTTAATTTAATTTAATAAATTAAATGAATAATTAACTAAATAATCCAAACAAAAGTTTGTCCAAAAAAAATAATCTCTCGATCGATCATTTTCCAAAGCCGAAGTTGAAGCCGAGCCGAGCAAGCGAGCGACGACGATGGCGTGAGGGGTCCCTCTTTCCAACCCTTTTAACAATTAATAGAAGTGTTTCTCTATTTAAACACTACTATTTTTCTTTCCACCACCAATGAGGGAGAAATGCCTTTTCATAAATCATGAGAGAATCTTTTCCAATTCCTCTTTTCATCTTCTCTCCATTTCCCATTAACTCTTGCTATACCTAACATAAATACAAGACTTTGTATGCTAATCATTGGTTGAAGCTAATAGATGCTAACACCAACAGTAGGATTTTCTACTCTTTCTGGTGCTTTCAATTTGCAAATAATGATCAACCCAATTATAATGTTAATCATCCATAATCGTGGGAATGCAATCACCTAAGAGATTAATTACTCATTGGGTGAGGGGATAGAGGAATATATTTTAAATTTTTTTATGTTTGGTTCATCAAAATTTTTGAAAAAACTCTCTAAGAAAATAAGTTCCTTATCAATGATTTCACAAGTGAAATTCTACAACAACCTACAAGAAGTTTCATCATTCACGGGCAATAGTGTCATAAGAAATACAACTGAAGAAAGTGATAATACAATCATAATATTGAAAAGGTGGGAAATTTGCTACAGATAAACAATGAAGAGAAGGAATTGATAGTGGAAAAGAATCAAGTAAAGCAGGTTATAACAACATGGATGAAGGAGTTGAGGAAATTAATAAGGTAGATGATGATTACACAACTCAACATCAAAATTTGACAGTAAATATTCCACAATAAACAACATCAACACAGGTGCATGAGGACTCCAGAAAAAAGATTACATGCGAGGAAAAAGAACTTGTCACCTAATGACGACTTGAGAATTGCTTATATTGCTTGTTCATTGCCACTATTGGCATCAGACACCTAGTAAAAATCAACACACTAGATGACCAAATTTTATTGTAAAGCTAAAATTTAAGACCAAAAGCTTAAAACTTTGAAATCGGATAACCTGTCTAGTAGGGCTTCCATTGTTGTGAGGCATGCATAATTCAATAGGAGCATATTTCCACATGACTTGTCTCATCCATGATAATTCTGAAACTAGCATTTCTTGATTCTTTCTCATCAAAATCATTTCTTCGACCTGTTTTTTGTTCAACTCATTTATCTCTTGTTCTAACTTATGTGCAGCCTCATTACACAAACTATCAACACCAGCATTTCGTAAGAACGATTTACAACCCCATAACAGAGAAGGGGTTGGACCAAGTCCTAAACCACGGACATAACCATTTTTTTCATTTCCAAATACTTGAGAATACACATCTCCTTTCCAAGCAATACTGCAATTAGATTGTTCCTCTGTGTCTCGTCATTACTCATCTTCTCTTTCATCATGTCCTGAGGATAATTATATTACAATTTATGACACGATAATGTAATTTAAGTCACATCCATGTAAAAAGTAGAAACTCAATGTAATAAAACTGAGAGTTGAAGCTCACCAATTCCTTATATTTTAACCTTATAAGCAGTTTTTTCCCAATGAACTTTCAAGTTAGAATTTTCACAACTGAAAGATAAAAGTGAGTAAGAAATCTCACAACGACATTTGAAGACTCCTCATCCAGTGGTCGACCATCTCTATGCTTTGTATCAGTCAATATGTAGACTTTTGCACGTGTAGGCTATTCTGTCTATATCCTAATGAAATTAAATTGATTGAAAATAAATTAGGTACGACCAAAACGAGTTATAACATCTTATAGTAAGTAATTTATGCGTGAGCACCTGTTCATTCATCAAGGTTGCTATGCTTTTGGATCCTCCTGTGTGAGCCATTGTTTGTTTAGCTTGCTTGACTACGCTTCAAGAATGAGAAAACAAAACATCAGTTCTTACTAGTACAACATAGTACTTAGGTTCTTTGAAAAAACCAGTGAAAGAACTATGTAAAAAGAATGTAATATCGAAATCACTACTTGAGACTGGCTGCACAAAACAAACTATACACTAGGGACATATTGTTAAAATAGAAATGATTGTAGATCCTAGTTGTCCTCTGTTCGTTATGGCTAATGAGAGTCTCTCTCATCTTTTATGATACGACTTAGTAAATAAGGAGAAAAATACTGTACTTAAAAAAGCATTTGCAGTGGGGTTCTAGCCTTCACAAACTCCACCAACCTTGTTTTTTCTTCATCGTCAAATACTCGCCAATCATTTGCACTTAACGGTGTCAAATCTGGGGTTCTAGCAATGATGCCTACAAAGCTAACATGCTTTCGTCCCTCTTTTCCAATTGATTGATTACGACTATTAAACGGCACAACAATTGTCTTTCCCGGTGGTAAATTCGAAATATATTTTAATAAAGTAGGCCCACGAACTTTACTTGTCTTTGAAGGACCTGAAATAAACTAAGAACTCACTCTTGACAGTCATCAGAGAAAGAATAAATACAGGGCAAATCTAAACAGTGCAGAGGATCCAATTATGAAACCAAGATTAATAAAACTGTCTATGAAAATTTTCAAATAGAGAGACTATTTTGTTGGTCCAACTTAACCAACAGCCCAAACTGAGAAGAAGAATTAATACATAGGCAGTCCAAGAGTGAGAGTTTATGAAACAAAAAACAACTTGAGCAAGGCACTCTATATTTTGATGAATTTAGAGAGGAAAGTATAACAACTCACTACTACTTGTATCAACAATTAACAAGTTGACATTGCAAACTCAAAGTTCCAAAACCTCAAACAAACACAAATTCTAAAGTAGAACTAGTAAATGTCCTCTGTGTGTTATCCTAGTTGTTCTCTGTGTGTTATTGTCCTCTGCATGTTATGGCTAACGAAAAAACAATTATAAAGTAGTATAACAATTTATGAGTTCAAAACATATTTTGGAAATGAAGATACAAAGTTATAGGAGATTTATAATATAGGTTCTACTAATGAAGAAATGTACTCACTAACCTTCACTTTTTCAGAAAGCCAATACAAGACAAGAGGGTTCAATTGATTCCTTGGTATGTGACTTGTATAAAAAATTAACAAGCAGACATATGTTTTTTCATATTTCTGGTAAGAGGTTGATTGAGAGCCTAAGAAAATTAAGAGGAGAGCTCTCTACGTTCTTGGGGAGGTATGCAACTATCAAATGATGGAATATAATCTTATCTTCAAGTAGTACTAGATACATTTTCATGTAATTAGAACTTATTATGCAGATAATCTATAAATTTAAGTTTCAAGAAAGAACCTGGCTTATTGTTCAGCTCAACAACAGTGTCAATAGAATTGTTATCCTCAGATGTTTGGGCTTGAGAGCAGCTCCGACCTTTCATTAATTGTTGAACGTATAGTCGTACCTCTTCATCATGACGTTGTTCAGTTATCAATCTGCTACCAACTCTATTTCGCATTTTCATTCTACTTACCTATTTTCTTCAAACCTGTAGAAGAAAATCAATAGTGCAAATTTGAAGAAAAGATTCAGGGAACAAACACCATCCTTATTCAAATTAGAACTCAGAAAACTCTCCATGACAACGTCAAGTGTTTTATAATAACATAATGCTCTGGACTGTTTCTTACAACCAAGTTCTCTTGTTATGTGTTCAAACAATTTTATAAGAAACCATTTGCTTTATTTAATAGGAATTTTTTTTCGCTCCATATCAAAAGTAATTAACTTAGCAATAGTGTCCTAACATTAATCCTCTTATACCTACTACTACTTACAACCAAGTTCTCTTATAACTAAAATGAGAGAGAGAGAGAGTTCAATCTCCGACCACATCGATATAAGAAACCTATATGCACCAGAATTTAGAAATAAGTTGAATAACTAACAAACTCCTGTTTTCCAACAAAACCTTTCCATAACAGTTAGTCACTCACACACAAAGGCCTTTACAAAACTAGCCCCTCTCATGTCAACTAACAAAAAATGATTAATTTTTTTATGACCATGGTGTCCGTGTCAACTTTTGCACCTCAAAAAAAAACTCTAGAAAGCATATTGCTGGCAAAATTTGTCGCCGAGGTAGAGCTTCAGGTCTCGTCTGCTAAGTTCTCAAACCTCCGAAGATGGCGAAGCAGAGTGTTCAAATGAGCCAAAAGAGAAAGTTTGTGGCAGATGGCCTGTTCTTCACCGAGTTGAACGAAGTGTTGACACATGAATTGGCTGAAGATGGGTATTCTGGAGTGGAGGTCAGAGTTACTCCAATGAGGACTGAGATCATCATCAGAGCCACTCGGACTCAGAATGTTCTCGGTGACAAGGGGAGGAGGATTAGGGAGTTGGTATCCATTGTGCAGAATAAATTTAATTTTGATGAGAACATTGTGGAGCTGTATACTGAGAAGGTTAACAACAGAGGACTTTGTGCAATTGCTCAGGCTGAATCATTTTGATACACGCTCCTTGGTGGTCTTGTTGTCAGGAGGGCATGCTATGATGTTTTGAGATTTATCATTGAGAGTGGAGCCAAGGGATGTGAGGTGATCGTTAGCGGAAAATTGAGAGCTCAACGTGCCAAGTCATTGAAATTCAAAGATGGTTACATGATTTCTTTTGGCCAGCCTGTGAAAGAGTATATTGACTCAGTTGTAAGACATGTTCTCTTGAGACAGGGAGCACTTGGCATCAAGGTGAAGATCATGCTTAATTGGGATCCCAAAGAAAAGCTAGGTCCAACAACACCTCTTCCAGATCTTGTCACAATTCATCCTCCCAAGGAGGAAGAGGAATACATGAGGCTGCTAGTGGCATCACCATTTGAAATTGAGCCTCCGATTGTTGTGTAGGCAGCAAACCAGCCTTTAGTTGCATCAACTTAAAAATTTTCCAAATATTATTATATTTTGAGTGTTAGCTTCTTCTTTTTTTGTCAACTATATAGACATGTTTGGAGAATTTGCTTAATGTTACAATGACAATCGCACTGCGTCAATGACAATTTTGCACCTCGATTAAATCCACGAGATACCTTCCAGTACAAAAAATGGTCAATTTTCCTCGTCATCCAGTGGTACAGTATATTTGATGAATTTAGTTCATTAGAACAAGCAGAATTTCTAGCTCTACAGAGCACCTTATTGGGTTAATTTAGGTTTAACGTCAAAATCCTACTAAATGAGTTATAGTTGTGGCTTTTCAAATCAATAGACATGAAGGAATCAATCATAAATCAACAATTTAATAATTAATCAAAAGCTAGAAAACTGAGCCAGATTATACCGTTTTTCTACAGCTATACTGCAAGGGAAAACTTCTCCCATAACATCCTCAAGTTTCAAACAACAGTTTTTCCAGCTATGTTTTCCTCAAAGTTATTCCACGCTAATTAATGAAAATCAGACGAAAACTAAAGATAAAAAAAACATAATTATAAGTTGATAGCATATGCATGTAAGCATTTATCAAAAAAAGCA
Source organism: Solanum acaule (assembly GCA_036250505.1). NCBI lineage: Eukaryota > Viridiplantae > Streptophyta > Magnoliopsida > Solanales > Solanaceae > Solanum > Solanum acaule. Next base: position 15,764 of record JAJOOR010021438.1, on the reverse strand, counting down.
CTGAGAAAAGAAGGATTACCAACTAGAATGAGATATTGAGAGATCGAGCAGAAAGAGAGAGAGAGATTACCACTTATTGTGCTTCAATTCGAGTAAAACGAAAAAAATTGTTGCGTGTTTCAACTCAGATCCATCGTAGCCATGAAGGATACATCATATCAACCCAATATTTAGATGGAATGGAGAAGATTGATCGAGTATATTGAAAATTTGAGAATGAAATAAATTTGACTAAGAGAATGTTTGGTTATTTGAGGGTAAAAGAGGATATTTCTTTCTATTGGCTTTTAAAAGTAATTGTTATTAAGGGTTATTTTTAGTGGCTTTAATGTTAAACGCCGGTACATGTTGCTTTAAAACACTATTTAGCAGCAATTATATTATTGCCGCTAAATAATTGCCACTAAATCCTATTTTTGTTGTAGTGGCGGTCATATACGTGTTAATTTCTCAAATTAAGAAGTTGAGTATGAACCTAAGGTGACCTTGGGGCTTTGGTTTATTGGTTTCTTCTAATGTGTGGCCTTCCGCAGGACTTCACAAAGGTTAGTATTGTGGAGAATATTTATGCACTTTATGTTGTTGATTATAGTCAATTTGTGGTGTTTCGTGTGCCTAAATTTTGTTGGTTTTATTTCTTTTGTGGCATTGCTATGCAAATTTTATTATTGTGGAGGGGATTGTTGTTTTTTCATGTGATTTATTGTCAAGGGAAATGTAGTTAAGAGCAAAATAGCTCTTGCAACATCTTTGTTGTGGCAGTAGCATGAAACTTGTGCACAAAAAAGTAGCGTCGAGTCATTTGTGTTGCCCTGAAGCATTTGTGTAACATCTTTTCAATGTAATTGGTAATGTTGTACACAAGTGATAATGTTAAGAATGTGACAACTATAACGGGTGTCATGTAACGTTTAAACTCCATTGTCATACATGTGAGGATATAATATTGCATAAAATAATAAATTCACATCCATTTTGTGTATCATTGATCTATCACAACTCCTTTAGACATTTTATCCGTAGCAGGAATCCTATCAGAAATAAGATAGCGAGGTTGATGTATGTATGATAGTATAAAGGCAATAATCAAATGTATCGCATACTATAGGCTTGCAGTGATGGGGGATTTAGTTTAGAAATTAGCCTAAGGGAAAAGGGTGGTAAACCTGGAGGCATAGCGTATCCTTAATTAAATTATTAGAAAGTGAAGCTAACAGTTAAAAGCCTTACATTAAAGTTTGGCATTTAGTGTGTCAAGTTTCGCATGTGTACATGACTATGGAACTCGAAGATGGTTCTAACATGAAGGTTCCTTGAGAACATGATTAGAAAATATTTTTTTCACATGAAGTGTAAAACTAGATTAGAAAAGCGTTCAATAAGAGTATACATTTATGTGGCATATGCAACCATTTGAACTTATAGTTTGCTTTGGCTCAAGGGTGATTTTGCGGGTTGCTTCTGGGGTTATTTTTTTTCCTATAATCACTTGATTATCGAGCATAAGGTCTATCAAAAACAACTTTTCTACCCCAAGATAGGTGTATGATTTGCTTACACCATTTCCTTTTCAAACCTCACTTTTTGGGATTACATTAACTATATTATTGTTGTTGTAGTGTAACAGCTCCTCATTTTCCAAATTGATTTAGTTGATTTCTGTCAGTTACAATTGTGGGTGTTCTTTGTTGAATGCTTTTTGATTAACGGTGGAAAAAATTACTTGTTTAATAATATCTTCCATATTTGAATTATATGACTGGTTTTAGAGTCTAATTCTGATTTTTTTTACTTTAAATGCTCGTTCCATGACTTTGTGTGCTATATCAGGATAGACAATATCTATAATATTTGGCATCTTTATCTTTATATTGTGTAGAGAAATTAGGGTTGTTCATAAAACTGTGGAACATCTCAGTGTTCTAACTAAATATTTTCAATATCTTGCAGGAGAATGCACAAAAATTTGCCGAACATTTATCTTCCCATCCACGAGTGAAGAAGGTCAATTATGCAGGTCTTCCTGACCATCTAGGGAGGTCTTTGTACTTCTCTCAGGAAATTCAAACAAGTGTTTTTTTGGGAATTTTAACTAAGGCTCTATGGTTGTCGGTGTCCTTCCACCATGAAGCTCTCCCTTGAAACTTACTACTTAAATGTTAATAAATTTGATGGCTATGGGTGCACGGTGTGGAGTTGTCTGACAGGTTCTTTAGCACTCTTTAAGCATGCTTTGAGGCTACCAAGTACTTCAACTTTATAGTCAGTTTTTGTTAGTTTCATCTTATGCTCAATTACAATTTTTTAAGATTATTTGTTTCCTATCAAACTACTTCCTAATGACATTTACCTTCTCAATCTTTTCCTTATTGATTATAGTAAACGTGCAAATATTCTTTTGCTTTGGTAGTCCCTCGTATTCTCTTATGATATTTGGATTGTGAGGACACAGTCTCATTTTTAGTTGGGGGTGCCTCTTTGTACTCATTTTGTCGATTGTTTTTGCATACTGTGATTGTGCCATTGTCGGGCGTACTTTTCTTTCTTTGATATGGATTGGTGTACCCTTGTCGGGCTTTGATATTGTGGATGTTTATGTTATATTGTGTTGGATTGGTCTATTTTAGTTTTTGATTTGTAGTTTGTAGCTTCTTTGTTTATTTTTATATGAAGATGTGGATTGACGATTTCCGATGATGGATAGAGAGTGACGACTTTTTTGAAGGTTAAATCGTCGATTGTGTGTGAATGTTTGATTGGCGTTGATTGTGGTGAAGTATGAGTAGTCACTCCCTAATAAATGCATGAGGTTTCCTAATGATGGATTCGTTGACGACTTTCTTAAGGGAGAAATCATCTTTTTTTTTTGGGAAGATTTTGACTTGGTTAGTACTAAGAGCATAGTCATGCATGTGAATAGTGTTGATCATACCTATCCATTATTAAAAGGTTGAGCATGTTATGAACGATTTTGTGACAACTCTTACAACTCTTTTTGTGACTTTTGATTCGTTAGCGGTTGAAATGTTCAATGCTACTTGTATTTTGAAAAGGAAGTAAGATTTTTAACCATCTTGGTTGATTTGCAGGCCATGTGTGGTGAGTTGTTGAATTATGCCTTCTGTTCGCTTTTGTCACCTAGAACTTGCCCGATTGTGTTAAAATGTTGATCTCGATTGAGTTTGGTTGGAGAAATGATCTTAGGCTTTCTTTGATGTTCTGGAAGTCCACTTGGCCTAAAAATCCCACCTTTGCACTAAATATATCCTTAGTTGTCCCCTTTGAGCCTAATCCTTTTTATTGGCAACCACTACAAGCCTTATCCTTTTTGAAAAAGTAACCCTCTTTTGAACCCTTCCCTCCTTGAACTGGAGGGTGTTATGGGAAATTTATTGAAGGGATGCTTACCACATGAAGGCTCTATTCTCTACCTCAACTCGAAATTTAAGGTATGGAGTAGCTCTATTCTCTACCTCAACTCGAAATTTAAGGATCAAACACAATTAGATGAAACCATAGCTCAAAATAGATCACCTTTAGGCAAGTTATAGCCATTGTAAACTTTAAACTTCACAAAGGGAAAAACACAAAAAAAAAAACAAAGAGAAGACAATAGATCCAATCATAAATCTAAGTATTACAGGTGATTAGTATTATAAACCAAAGGAAATCCAAACAATTTCCATGTTTTAAACGGCAAAAAATTAGTGAAATATTATCCAAACCGAGACTGGAACACATAAGAAGTTGAGGCATGCTTTGAATGAATTGATTTAACTTTGAATTATTACAAACTTACCAACCTATGATTACATTTACACCACTTCGACAAAACCGAGAATGAATAGTGAAGAAATGAAATGACATCACAAATACACTCACAACTGGAATCAAATGAGTGTAAAACATTTGGAATAAAGCAGATTAATTCGCTTTGCATGTACGCATTGAATCAATCAATATCTCAAACTACCATCAAAATATCGAAAGAACTCCATTTACAGTTTAGCTAACTAGTAACACCTCCATTTAACATCGAATGACTTACTGCCTCAATGCGCCTAAACAGTTAAACCTCACAACACTGTAACTACCACATATTTAACCAAATCATGATCAATTTAAAGATATAAACAAGCTAATACATTATACTCCAACAAAACCGATTTTAACTAACCAAACCACTAAGGAAAAAATGACTTTCGATTCTTTCCAAGTGCAAGAACCCAACAGATAACATCATTATTAACAATGAACAAATGATACCTGAATAACAAAGATTTACCAAAAAGCAGCAGAATGTGAATATATACTTAAAAGTTTTTTTAAAAAATAGTTTACTCAAAATAACACATTCATGAGAAAATCAAAGTTTAACACCATTTTGAAACACACAAAAATCACCTAAAACAAACAGAAAATACAACATATTTAAATATTCAAACTGTATTAAGGCATAACAAACTATTTCAGACAATAACAAAACAACAAATGATTCTAAAAGAGAGAATGTGAAGAGAGAGTGAGAGATGAAAGAAAGAATATTATGGAGAAAGAGGTTACCTTTCTTGAAGCAACATTCTAGGACAACGACGAGTTGATCATCGACGAAGCGTTTCCACCACCTATGAGCTGAGAATTCCGACTAACCTGGAAGTGTGATGAACGGAACAAGAGAGTGCAACTAAGACCTTAATTAGTTCTACTCTCTGTTTTGAGTGTATTTCTTATATACTTCTATATCTATTTTCGTTTACAAACCCTTTTTTGAGTTGTTCTCTTTATTGGTAAGTTGTGACTAACCTTAAAAAATAAAGAGAAGATGGCTTTAGGTAGAGGAAATGTTAGGTCAAATTGAGGAAGGGAAATCGATGAAAGAATTGGATAAGGATGAAATTTGAAATTCAAAATTTAGAATTCCTCTTTCAAGAACAAGAATATACCAATTGATTCCAAACCTAAACAAATCGGAATGGAGAGGAGGAGCGGTGGACTACTTTGATTGATTCAAGCACCTTTGAAGCTCGACGTGGTGAAATCTCTCGCGAACAAGGATGGGGACATGGCTACACCTACTGTATGAGTGTACTGCTGTACGAGTTGTCAAGGCAAAGGAGGAAGACGACGTACTGCTGTACACGACTGAAATTGTGTCTCGCGCCCTGTGTTTTTATGTCACTGTTGTTGTTGTATTCACATTGTGTGATTAATGAACACTTGTGAGCGTTACTATTGTGAAGACTTTATGTCCTCTGTGAATGTTGGAAGTGCTTGAATTATCGATTTGTAGCACACGTCGTGTGCATAGACCTTGGTTTTGCCATTTGGAATTGTATATTGTTGTTGCTTGTTGTACGTATTGTAAATGTTTGAGTTAAATGTGGGCTGGGTGTTATAGGAATTGAGTTGGTGGGGCTGGCCCAATTTTGGTCTTTTGATGGGTTGGAGGTGAGGCAAGAGAGGGGTTAGATTTGTAATAAAGGAATAACCAAATAAATTAACAATTTAGCCAAATGAAGCTAAGATTGTAGAGAAATTGAGTTGGTTTGGGGAATACGACTAGATTTTTTATAAGATAAATTAATATAATTAACTACGAGCTTCTTAATCTTGACGATATAAAATAGTTACCCTAAATATAAACTAATTGACTCAAAATTATAACTATATATATATATATCTTTCTGGGCCAATCCGAAAGAGAATCCAGTACTTCTTGGTCATGAATATCTGAACTGGTTGTTTGTTGTTCAAGAATTCTTGTTTAGCCAGTTCATACCATCCATACATAGTGTTTTGATCTAAGATTTCAATTCTTCCGTGTTTTAGCAGTAACATATTCTTCCATGGAGCTAAGGTCTAAAATATGGAAGAAACAAGCGTTTCCACAACTCTACCACCCAGTTAATTTTGTTCCACTTAATCCCTCTTTCATGGCCACATATCTTTCCGGCTAAGGAATGTGAAATCTTTCTCCTGTTACATGAGTCCAATTTTCATTTCATCCGGGAAAAACCATATTTTTCTCAACAATGTCTTTGGCATTTGATTCAATAGCATTCTGTTAGATAGGAACAGATTTGTTAAATACTGATAACTCTCGGATAGAGTATTAGAACGGAAAGATCCATTAGATAATGAACTATTGGTTCTAAGCCATCTCTGACAATTAATCAACAATTCTAAGTTTTTTTCTTGTGTATTCTTGATAAACCAGTGTTTATATATAGATGTAGGAGGATCTGTTTGGGAAGTAAGAAACCCCTTTGACATCTCTAAATAATTCTCGATGTGAAAACACAGAGCTAGAGGGCTGATCTTTGAATAGGAAAAAGAGTGGATCTACAGGGTCTCAAATGAATTGGCTTATTCAAAAAAGGCCTTGAGAGTTATCTCGTGTCTAGTACTTCATGGTTCAACTCTGCAAGAACCCAAAATCATTCTCTTAAGCTCATCCTCTTCATCATAAATGATCTGCTTGCCCCTAAATGACCTGGACCAATAGGGAAATCTCAATTCATTGGGCCTTTCGATACAATCAAATAGAAAGCTGCAAGGGCGCCATATTCTAGGAGCCCAAATTATGTGATTGAATAAATCCTTATGCGGGTCAAGGGCTCCTTCTCCCTCCCTTTCTTCAAACTCTGATTCATATTTTTCAGGATAGAACAAGAGCCCTTTTGCATCATATATAAGTGATTCCTCGATTCGGGCCGAAGAAACAATGTCACTCGATCATTATCAAACTGACTGCAATCTTTTTCTGTCCGTGAAGATCCCACCAGAGCGCCCTCTACTTCTAATAGTCCATGAACTAGATCAGAATAATTCTCAACGAGTCCATAAGAAGTGATCCCATTTTTTTCATCGGGTACGGATAAAGACCAAAGATCTTGAGCGACCGATCCGGCAGAACAACTCAAAAGATAAAGAAGTATCGTTAATCTCTTCATGCTCGTTCCAAGCTCGAAGTAACATTTGTACAAATAAGAATCCCCCTCGCTACATGATTTCTTCTTCATATAGATAGATATAGGATCTATGGGGGCAATTACTTAGAAGTACATTTTGTTCTACAACCCTTCCTATCTAATAGAAAAGGATCCCATGATCCTGAACCGATCTTACCTAGGATCGCAAATCCCAAGTTTTTCTATGAAGAGCGGATCTAATTGTATTAGTATCTATAATTGATTTCTTATGTGTAATACTAATCGATAGTATCTCATTGGTAAGTGCTACAAGATCTCGTGCATTGGAACCCATGATTATGGACTCGAATATGTTAGTATGGAACATTTTCTTTTCTAAGCGAAATTCCCTAGTACATGAAAGAGTGTAAAAGGGCTTTCATTGTTGTGGAATAAGAAGCCTTCATATCTTAATGCACATATTTAATTTAGTCAGAGCTATTAGAGCGGGATCCACTTTTTGGGGAATATGAGTCAAAGCAATAACAAGAATATTTCTAGTAGAACATCTTTCACAATCCCTGGAGAGATGGTTCACTAATAGACCAAGGGATAAGTCATTCGACTCATTCACATCCAGATCATGAATGTTTTGAATCCATATTATGCAAGGAGACATTTATTTTGCTAATTCAAATTTAAGGGTGATATAAAATCAGTCTATTTCCGGCATCATATCCACAATTAGCCCATTCATCCTAGTTAGCAGTTCCAGCTCCATATCAAGGTCACGATCGATATCATCACTAGCATTGAGATTGTCACTATCATCAATATAGATCTCATCAAGAAGAAAACGTTTAGACTTGTTATACAGGAACTTGTTCAGAAATACCATAATGAAAGGAACATAGGAGTTTGTCGCTAGGTATTTGACCAAATAGGATCATCTAGTTCCTATAGAACCTTCACTAAAATACCCCTAGAAGGGGATAAGGCTAAGTGGAGCGAAAAGGGTTTTCCATGAGATGGGAAATGAAAACTATTTTCCCCACACGAAGTTTATGAATAAGTGATTGTCTGATAATGAGCAAGGAATATCCGTCTTTCTGCTAAACAGGATGGATTGAACTCATAATTCATTAGATGCTTTTTATGAATATCAACTAAGTATCGTAAGTAAATTGCTCCCGGTTGTTCAATCATTTGATAACCAGAGTCATTATTTGATAAATGATCACTATGAGTCAGATTCAATAGAATTTGATCAAATTTATTTTCTGTCGTTAAGGTGGAGAGCTGAACCAATAATTCTTTCTTCATCATCAATTGAATCACTGTTCGTGACCCAGGATTCTATTTTCTCATCAATCCAATCCATGTTCACGTTTTTTCTCTTTTCTTATCAATGAATAGATCTCTTTACTTGTATGACTTAGATGTCTCATATTTCTCGAAAAAGTTATTCGATTGATGGGATTTGGTATGAGATCGATGATCTAGATGAGATTGATATTCCAATCTTTCTTCTTAGAACGTATTGATTTGACCCCATAAGCGGGACCAAGTATGTTGCCACCAGAAGCAGAACCCCGTATTTCTTCTAGAGAATCTCCAAATTGTTCTAGAGAAACTAGAAAGAGATTCTTTAACCAGAAAGAATTTGGTTCAGATGTAGGATACCTATCCAGAAGTTTTACAACTCAATCATAGATAATGGAATCATCAAAGATTTTACCTTTCAAACTCTATCTGTAACTCACTAGAGGCTCGGGAAACAAAGAGAAGATGTGTATGAACGAGATATCCAGCAACAAGAAGAAGGAAAATGATTGAACAGAGGAACACCCGAGCATTTGGCGATCTCAGATGTGTCGATATCAATGGTGACTCATTATTTCAATGAATCATTTCTTAGGACAGAAGAAGATTATATAAACACTTACTTGAGATCTCACTTATCAGATTCCATCGTGGAAGACACAATTTTTCTTAAGAATTCTCCATGATATACGTGATCCATGCATAATATCTAGAAAAATGGATATAAATTTTTGACTGCTACTTAGTATTGGCAATAGGTCTGAAAAAGTATCTAAAAATATCAAATTTATAGATTTGTACCCTGTCAAAGTAAGAAACCATGGCATATATGTTTGGAATAGATTCCATTTTGAGAGAGTTGAAAAAGCACTATCTCGTTGAAAGGTTCTATACTTCTGCCCTTTCTCAACGCATTTCTTTACACTAAGACTCTATTTTTTCCTCTTTTCAAATGATAATACTTTCTCAAAACATGGAGTGTGAATCAAACCTATGTTTGAATTGAAATTGTGATACTGATGCAAGTTCTTCCCTTCTAATGAGATAGATTCATATCTGAAAGAGGTTGACTATAAGCTCTATCAAAATTAACTATTTTCTCCTCTGTTAGAGGTGTTCCAGAAATGTCTGCGATCTAGTAAATAGCTCTACGAACGAATGGATCAGATCGACTTGGAAAATGGAAAGATTTGTACAAGTTATACGTTTCGTCACCACTTTGTGGAAGATGGTTAGGTATGAACATGTTAGATACTTGTGACTCATTTGGTGAAATAGTATCTCCCCCAAAAAACATTTGTTTTACCGACGCACAAAGAAAATATTTTGTTGCGAATGAACAAGATATTTATAAATTGTCCATACATAAAATCCAAATTATTGATCCGGGCCTTTTCCACAAAAAAAGGGAATCTTGTGTTCCAATAGAAGCAGAAGTGATGTGGATTATTCAAGAATCAAAGTCGATTTACCTTATAAAAAGAAGATATCAATGAACTTCTATGAAATGGTTTCACGGGATTCAGCCAATTGTCTTGATCATGGAATATCATTGAGAAATAGGAATTCGGGTGATCAAAGGATTTCCTCGGATTATTTCTAGTATGGAATGAGTCAATCATCCACTTTGGTATCTTATTGAACAAAAATGGTGATATTGTTCCTCCATTGATCAAGAAGTTCATATTTTGGGAGGTATCATGATCGTCCAATAAGAAAGGTTTCAATTTTTTTCAAATGAACAATTTGAAGACCTATTAAATTCTAACAACTGATTGCTGAGTTGATCATTCAGACCTTTCAATTCTTCATAGATGTAGATCTCTGACCTATGAATGGGGATATTTCTGAAACTCACAAAGAAAAAAGGAAGTGAGTTAGACAAAAATAAAAGCAACTTGGACAAAAAAAGAAGTGACTTGGACAAAAAGAAACAAAGTGACTTAGACAAATCTTTTTTGTCGATAACCTCAGACCAATCAATCGAATATTGATTAATATGTAATCGATCGAACACTACTTGAACATGACTCTTCTGGTCTGAAACAGATTGTTCCAAATGTTCCTAGAAACTCTTGCTCCCATTGGACCATTTGTATCTATATGCATCAAGATCCTGATTCATCGATCTCTCGGTTCGAGAAATCAAAATAAAAGGCTTGAACCATTTCTTCTTACCCTTTTTCAAATTCGATAAATATTGGTTGATCGTATATTTCATTATAGTTCTATGATTTACAGTATCTTTTCTATTTGATCCCTTTGAATTCCATATTCGAAGTTGCGATCAGATCTATTCATTAAAAAGAATCGATTCAATACATTTCTTATGTACCCATAGGCACTATATTGGATTTGAATCAAATTTTGGATCAATCTATATTGAGCGACTGCCTCCATTATGTTGTTGCTAGCAAATACAACTATTTTTGGTTTTGGATCTTCCAAATCATTCCCGCAGGAGATCCTGGCCCATATTTTCTAATCCTTCGAGAAAAAGATTCATTCTCTTCATAAAAAGTAGGAGGTAGAATCAATAAAGATTTCTTTTTCGATTCATCCCTAGCCTCATTCAAGAATTTTTTTTGATCCAATCCACAGGAATCAATAGAAAAGTCAAATCCCTTATGATACACCAGATTCGACCCGATTATTGATAGAGTGAATAGATCTGCCATTTCTTAAAACTCTCTTCTGATACAAAATTGTAGTGTAACGTGTATCCTCCCCTGTTCCGGTCATGGAATAGATGAAATAAATCAAAAAATGGATTTTTGTTCAAGAATGAAATCTTATTGGAACTGTCCATATCCGGTTCTTCCTTCGGAACCATATTACATCCCAGATCTGATGAAATAGGATTAATTGAGACGGTATTTTGTAAATACATAATTATCTCGAATATATTAACCATTTCTTTCTTTTCCAATCGCCTGGAAGGGACAAAAGAAAGATCTTGTTGTTTCTTAAACAATTTCTAATCTCTAGTGGACATCTCAGCAAGATTCGAACCCAAATAAAGTTCTGACCATCTAACATAGAAAAAAGAACGAACGAATCTTGTAGGATTCCCAATAAATTCTTCAATTTCTTCCGAAAACAAATGATTAATCATCTGTTTCTCACGTTCCGTGAATAGCCGGGACATTGAGGAATATCCAGAAAGGCATTTCGGGAATCGACCTGATTCTATCTCTTTTCATTCCGTTTGAAGAAAGGAAGGATCCCAAAGAATCGATCTTTATTTTCATTGTTGAATCTCTCTTTGATTAATCAATGTGTGATATTCTGAATCCTCATTACTAATGGAATCCAAATGATCTCTGCATTGATCAGAAGATCCTTTCAGTTGGCTAGAATCTGTTACTTGCACAAAACTAGATCTTGTGGAATCATATGGAATATTTGACGACACATTCTGTACCTTGCTAAAAATCCGATCCTTGTTTACCAACTACACATTGTCTAACCAAATCCAATTTTCTCTCAATACGTTCCTCAAAAAATCCGATTCGGGCAGATTCCTCCCCCAACTAACGAAGAGATCTTGGAGGAATGCCACATATGAAATTGAGCAAAGTTTTGCAAAGAAATACCCCACTTGTTTCTCGTGAAGAAATGGGAAATATGCTCAATATCATTTGATTGAATAGTTGACCTAGCCACTTGTTGTTTGAAGAAACCCTCCACTTCAATTGGTATTTTTTTCACTAAAAGCAGAGATGAGATAAGAAATCCAGTGTTTCACTAAGATTTTGAATAGTTGTCCCAAATTCAAGTTGATTCAATTTCGATTCTTCCTCAGTGAAAGACGATCAAACAATTCCCAATCATGGTCCTTGCAGACCGGATCATCCAGGGGAATGTTGGGGTGAACCAGAAAAGTTTGGGTACAGCCGGATCTAACTGTTGGCTAGGTAAGCATCCTATAGTAAGAGGAGTAATTATGAACCTTGTAGACTATTCCCATGGGGGTGGTGAAGGGAGAGCCACAATTGGTAGAAAAACCCCACAACCCCTTGGGGTTATCCTGCACTTGGAAGAAGAAGTAGAAAAAGGAATAAATATAGTGATAATTTGATTCTTCGTCGCCATAGTAAATAGGAGAGAAAATAGAATTTAATTATTCATTTTTACAAAAACTTTACAAAAAAAAAATAGGTGTAAGCTTGTGACATGTTCACTAAAAAAATCCCTTTGTAGCCAATCTTTTATTAAATAAAATGATACGCTTAATTTGTCTAATATCTCATATTTATGAATTATGGGCGAATGACATGAATTGAACCCGCTTAAGGTGGATTCACAATCCATTGCCTTGATTCACTTGGCTACATCCGCCCCCTCGCCTACTTATATTTCATTTTTACATTATTTAAATTCGTAAACAAAAGATTCAAGTTACAATATTTCTCTTCTTTCTTATTTCAATGATATTATTATTCTGATTATTATTTCAAAGATAAGAATATGAAGTCAAAATTGTATTTTTATTCAAATGAAATAAAATAGATATAGTAAAATTAGCAACAAGAGGAACACGTTATATTTCTACAATTTTAAATAAATATAAAATATAAATTGAATACTCAATCAAGAATAAATGCAGGCAAATACCCTCTCTTTCTTTTTCGATAATGTAAAAAAAAAAGTATATGTAAGTAAAATACTAGGAAATTAATAAAGAAAAAAAAGGAGCAATAGCACCCTCTTGGCAGAACAAGAAAATGATTATTGCTCCTTTCTTTTCAAAACCTCCTATAGACTAGGCTAGAATCTTATCCATTTGTAGATGAAGCTTCGATAGTAGCTAGGTCTAGAGGGAAGGTATGAGCATTACGTTCATGCATAACTTCCATTCCAATGTTAGCACGATTGATGATATCAGCCCAAGTGTTAATTATACGACCCTGACTGTCAACTACAGATTGGTTGAAATTGAAACCATTTAGGTTGCAAGCCATAGTGCTGATACCTAAAGCGGTAAACCATATACCTACTATAGGCCAAGCAACTAGGAAGAAGTGTATTGAACGAGAGCTGTTGAAACTAGCATATTGGAAGATCAATCGGCCAAAATAACCATGAGCGGCTACAATATTATAAGTTTCTTCCTCTTGACCAAATTTGTAACCTTCATTAACAGATTCATTTTTTGTGGTTTCCATGATCAAACTAGAACTTACCAAGGAACCATGTATAACACTTAATAGGGAGTCGTTGAATACCCCAGCTACGCCTAACATGTGAAATGGGTGCATAAAAATGTTGTGCTCTGGAATACAATCATGAAATTAAAACTACCAGAGATTCCTAGAGGAATACCATCAGAAAAACTTCCTTGACCGATTGGGTAGATCAAGAAAACTGCGGTAGGAGTGGCATCTGGAGCTGAATATGCAACATCAATCCAAGGTCGCATACCCAGGCGGAAGCTAAGCTCCCACTCACGACCCATGTAACAAGCTACGCCAAGTAATAAGTGTAGAACAATTAGTTCATAAGGACCACCGTTGTATAACCATTCATCAACGGATGCCGCTTCCTAATTTGGGTAAAAATATAAACCTATAGCTGCAGAAGTAGGAATAATGGCACCAGAAATAATGTTGTTTCCGTAAAGTAGAGACCCTAAAATAGGTTCACGAATACCATCAATGTCTACTGGAGGAGCAACAATGAAGGCAATAATAAATACATAAGTTGTCGTCAATAAGGTAAGGATCATCAAAACACCAAAACATCCAATGAAAAGACAGTTTTCAGTGCTATTTATCCAGTTACATAAGGGACCCCATAGGCTTTCGCTTTTGCGTCTCTCTAAAATTGCAGTCATGGTAAAATCTTGGTTTATTTAATCATCAGGGACTCCCAAGCACGCGAATTTTCTACAAATCAAAATAGAAAATGGAAGGCTTGTTATTCAACAGTATAACATGACTTATATACTCGTGTCAATCAAGGTGTATGTGGATCTATTCAAATTTTTAATGAAGTTGATTGGAAAAATCCGAACTTCTCTACAGAGAATTATAATTTCGATAAGATAGTGGGTTGCCCAAGATTCTAACCTGGAACTAGTCAGATGGAGTAGATAAGTTCCTTGTTAAATAAATTAAATGTTAATCTTAAATTAAATAAGCAAGTAAAGATCCCTCCCCAAGTCGTGCTTGCACTTTTCATTGCACATGGCTTTCCCTATGTAAACATCAATTCCTTTCTTATAGAAATTAGAAAGACTTAAAAAAGTTGAATACTCAGTTGATTTACCCCTTATTAGTATTACAATCAACATTTCAAAATAATGAATTTTTTTTATCTCTTCGTCATTTATTCGTCATTTAGAAAATCTAAGAATGAATCATTGATAATTCGCCAGATAATTGATACAAAAAATGTCCAAATATCAAATCCAACTTCTATATACTCCCCACAAACTAGACGAAGCTCGTGGGAAGGTCAAAGAAAGAACTTATTCTTCCGACGTTAAGAATTCTTCCAATAATTCCGAGCCTGATCTTTTCAAAAAAGTGGGTACAATACTTTTGTTTTTCCAAGCTAAAGTTCTAGAACAAGCAAGTCGAAGTATATACTTTATTCGATATAAAGTCTTTTTTGGACGATCCGCTATAATAATGAAAAAGATTTCTGCAAATACGCCCAAATCGGTCAATAATATCAAAATCTGATAAATCGGACCAAACTTGTTTACTAATGGGATGCCCTAATACGGTACAAAAGTGTGCTTTAGCTAATGATCCAATCAAAGGAATAATTGGAATAATGGTATCAAACTTCTTAATTGGATTATTGATTAGAAATGAATTTTCTGACATTTGACTACGTACCATTGAATGATTTTGTCGCACACTTGAAAGATAGCCCATAAAGTCACGGGAATGGTTGGATAACTGGTTTATATGGATCCTTCCTGTGTGAAGGTACATAGAAAAATGACATTGCCAAAAATTGACAAGGTAAAATTTCTATTTAATTATCAAAGGAAGCGTCCCTTTTGAAGCCAGAATTGATTAAATTTTATTTCTCATTCTAAAATCAATTTTACAATTAAATTTTGAAAATATGTCATGTTTATATCATAATTGCAGCGAGTACATATTAAAATTGTATTCTTTTCCTTTTCACACAGATATGTACATGAATGGAAAAATTGAATGAAGAGTAAAGTTATCAGATAAGTTGTTTATATTAGCATATAAGAAGTAACATTTTTATTTTCTTATTGACGACACATTATGTACATTCGTTAGGATCATATAATAATCTTTAATGAGATTATTTCAATATTATTTTAGTTCTAAAATATTATAGGATCATGAGTGACACTTTTTGTTATTATGTTAAATTTTTTATTTTGTTATGTTGAGTTTATATTATTATATGCTATCTGCTAAGTTTAAAAATTAAATTTAATATTTGTCATGATGTTAATTTAATAAATTTTCATGTTACATATTACGACTTAGACTTTTCCTTGTAAAATTTTTATATTGATGAATTAATTAATCT
>JAJOOR010021437.1:0-17019 GCA_036250505.1 Solanum acaule | reverse complement strand
AATTTCCTAAAACTAATTATTTGAAATCATTCGAAATTAAAGAAGCTCGATAATTAGTCTATATTGTGGAGGTCCAAAATTGGGTGTCAACAACATGAATTTAGTATTAACCATTCATATATTTTGAAATTTCCAACTCCATATTTATGTTTTTTTTTGTTGTTGTTGGCACAACTCCATATGTATGTATATTCTTGAGTCGAGGGTCTATCAGAAACAACCACTCTACCTCAAAGGTAGGGATAATGTCTTTGTACACTCTACCCTCTCAGGTCCACTTTGTGGGATTACCCTGAATACGTATGTTGTTATTGTAACTCCATATGTATGTGTATATGTATGTACATTTTACATATATTAAATATTTAGTCAAATTGAATGATGATGCTTGGTCTTTTTCACTTTGGGCTGAAACCAAGAGATTTCATTATTTCCTTCTTGATTAGTGCAAGAAGATGTTGTTGCTTCAGCCTGTAGATATGGTGCCAATGGTCTTAATGCTGAGGTTGGAGTTTCCATTTCAGCCTGCAGCAAGCATAACAACAAGAAAATATTTTACTTATCTCTATCATAAAATACTTGTTCGATATATATATTCAGAATTCAGTGGCTTGATCGACTAGTTTAGATTTAGGACTAGCCAGTCTACTTCAAGGGAAACATTTCTTACCAATACTTTTTTTATTTTATTTTTGTGACCTTTAGTTAAGGGTGGGAAAACTCGTTCATCCTATATACTATACCTCTGGATGGCTGCACATTCTAGACATTTAATAATGGACCCAAGCTCCAACAATACACCTCGAAGAGTGGTGAGCAACACAAAACTTGTTTCAATCAAATGGCAGAGTATTAGGGTACGTAGGAGGCTTTTCTTTGTAATAGAAATCCATAGACATGATTCTAGAACTTCCAAACCAAAAAAATGCAAGATAAGAAAGAGTTTTTTTACGTTAAGTTTCAATAGAATGAATTCGGTAAGGGTAGAATAGATCATATGGTCGATCGAAGGTCATGTTGTGCCACTTGAACTCAAATCTACCTGACCTAAAATTCATCTGTGTCCAGCCAACTCATAACAAAATGTTAGACCAAGGTTGATACAACTGTATTCGTCTAGGAAAAGGATCCCCCAACGACCAAGCACTCCAGCCCCTAAAAGCGGAGACCGAAGTATAAAATTAAAATAAATTTTATTTATGTAGAGTAGATAGGTGTTGAATCCCCTTTATTTCTTTATGTTTTTTTTTTTTTTTTTTTTTTTTGAATTTCTTAGTGAAAGATTTTCATTTTATCGATGACTATCTAACCTTAGAGGGAATGTTTTTCATTCACACAATTAGCCAATGCTTGCATGGATGGATCTAGAATACATACCACGAGTTCGGCAGAATTCACTAGCTTTGATTATGCATGGACTAAAGAAAAAGGAAAATGAAAGAAAAAGGAAAATGAATAAGATTTTTGGTTTGCGCACTCCATGTAAATTTGTTGATGCAACTTAAAAGCTAAGCACACAAATGTATCATCTCCTCTATTTCAATTTATGTAACATAAATTCCGATTCAATTAATCAGAATCGATATAGTTAACATGTTGGTTACCCATATTTTGGAACACTACATTTTTCTTTTCAATAAACATTGTTGTTAAAAAAATCATAAAAGAAAAGAAAGTAAGAAATTACCTTGGCAAATGAGAATGAAGTTTGTAATGGAGTGATAGCTGGGAAGACCCTATTTGAACGTTGTGATTTCTTAAAGTTTTCATCAGTTAGGCAACTAAAACTTCCTTCAATACTTGTTTGGGACATTTCAGGCTGCCATATAAAAACAGTTTTCATCTTATTAAGGGTAAAATCAGAAGTTTAAAGTTATACTGTATTTCGAAAAAAGAAAGGTGTCATAATTCTTCGTTTTAATATGTTCCTTTCCTTTGAGCTCGGGTTGATAGTACACTTGGGGGGGGGGGGGGGGGATTAAAGGGTGTGGGAAGTTCACCTGAATTCCCTCGATAAAAAATTACACCTATATAAATAAGATAAACTTTTTTTTTTACTTTTTATGTACATATATAGATTTTTAATTCCTTGGCCGGTCACAACACTAAGATATGATAAGTGATTTATGGGGTTCAATATTCACCTTGAGGTTTCTAATTCTAATTCCAACAACTACATTTTCAATTTCTGAACTCCCTTAGCAAGAACTTGGATCTACTACTGGCACGTGACAGTAATTCCCCTAAGCCCAACTATCGACCCGAGGTGTCACTTGGAAAAATCATAAAAAAACGTTAAATGTAATTTTAAAAGGGCCTTCTCACAACCAAAAAAAATTCGAGTCTTGACGATTTAAGTGAAAGTTTTTTAGGTTAATTCCACTATTACATATTTTGTCGGTCAGTCAAGATACTTATATTTACTAGCTAAATATACATAAAAGAAATACACTATTTTGTATCAAGAATGAATAATTTATGTATATCATACATTAATATAAAATAAATATATTTACAAGCTATTATTTTGATAGGCAACTATACAATGTAATTCTATCCTAAAAATAAATAAATAAAAGAAATGAAATATATTGTTGAAAGAGCTCACCTTGGCAAATTTGAATGAAGTTTGTAAAGTGAGATTTGGGAAGGTCCTTGTTGAATGTTGTGATTGCTTAAAGTTCTCATTATTTTGATAAGTCTCACCATTTAGACTTGTTTGGGACATTGTATCATATGTAGTTGGGGATGGAAGGTTCATAGAACTACATACAAGTCAACAACTAATTAATTATTCAATATATAATTAAAAGTTAATTACAATAAACACTCATATAATATTATTCAATTTCTTATATACCTCATACTATAAGAATACATAGTATAATTAACCCTATAATTAGTTTTAAAAAATTATTTTATCCTTTAAAAATGATGGAAAAAAGTAAGGTCCATACCTTTGAGAAATTGAAGATGTTTCTGAGGGAGTATAGAGAGGACAATTAATATTGTTGTTCTCATGATTATAATCTTCAAGCTCTAACCATAAGTCATAAGGGGGTTTCTCATGAACTTGTGTGTTGTCTATATGTTGAAGAAGTGCATTTATTTGCTATGATAAACCACCAAAACAAAAAAATAAATAAATTAGTTTGTAGAATCGCGATATACATAGGATCAACGACAGAATCAGGAATTCATAAGAGGTGATTTGAAATCCTTTTAACACGTCTAGTCAAAATACTAGAATTTTTTGTTATGTCGAGGTCCTCAAGGAGATTCAACAATGTATATACTATTAAAAATTAAACTCGTTTTTCTCTCTTTGATTTTTTAAAAATTCATACCTCCATATTATCTTCATAACTTGATGTATTATTGCTGGAGAGTTGTTCCTACAAAAAAACCAATTAAACATTTTTAAAAAATGAAAAAAAAAATTATAATTATTTGGGCAAAAAAGAACAAGTATACATCATACCATTCTTTGTCTAACTTGGTTTAATGCAACTTGAAGACGTTTTTCACACAGATCAAGCTCATGGAGTGATGTAATTCTTTGTGTATCTGGTTCAAATATTCTTTAAATAAAGTCAAAATGTGAGAAGAGAATAAATATTCAAAATATCATATTATAAAAAGAGGATTAAATCGAAATATAGTTGCTATACCAAAATTAGGTGTAAAACACCAATCAAATTAACTTAATATTAATAAATTAGAACAAAAACCAGAGAATGCAATTGCATAATAAGATCTCAATTGAACAGACAGAGGAAAACAAACTCAAATTAACGTAACATGAAAATATTAGGTCCACATACCTGATCAACTAGAGGTGGAGCTCGGATTTGAAGTGTACGAGTTCAGAATTTTAGTCCTTTTAAGTTACTAGGTTCTAAATTAATGATTTGTGCATATTTGATAAATTCTTAAAACAAATCCGAATATTTAAACTATAGTTACTGAATTCGACCGAACTCGTAATCTACCCACTAACTTAAATTAGAGTGTCAGCTATTTCTTTAATTACCTTAATAATCCCTCAGCCTCATCGAGTTTACAATGCAAGCCATTGATTTCATCTTGAATTTTCTAAAAAAAAAATGAAGAGAAAACAATTAATCTTAAGGTTGATAATATAAAAATTAAAAACTAAAAAAAAAAAAAACACAGAGAAAATGAATTAATTAAGCACCTTTGTTGTGTCATTTGCGTTGACGTATGCAGGATTTATCCTGATTAATTTTTTTAAAAAAGAATTATGATAAATAATACATGAAAAAAATTATCTAAAAAAAAAGTCCAATTAATTAAAGAAAACTAACCTTTCAATATCGCAAAATTTATCTTCAATTTCAATCTTCCTTAGGTTCCAAAGTACAGACTGCATAAAGAGTGCATTAGTGAAAATGATTTTTTTTTTAAATCTTATTTTTAGGATAATAATTGATCCCTCGATTATGTAAATTCAATTTTAGTCTTTATGATATTTGGTTAATTTAACCTTTGATTACTTAAAATTTGCACTTTTGATCCCTTTATAAATATTCACAATTCTTTTCTAGAATTATTAACTGTTTCACCGTATAATTACACATTACTCATGTATTATGGTAAACGTGTACTGTTATTCCATGTTTGAGGGCAATATACTTTTAAGAACAGTCAAAATATAACATACTTCCTATATATAAACAAACCAACAACATTACATTTAGATTAACTAAAAATTAATTATGGTAAATCATATATCACAAGAACTAAAATCAGAATTTACGAATAATTGAGAGACAATAATAAGTCAAGTAAAGCTCACCTCTTTATTCTTGATGTAGCTGCATTTGACAAAAGAAAGTATGTGTTAGATAGTCTAGTTAATTACAAAAATTACATAAAAGATGAAAAAACTAAAACTAAATTAGAAAAAGAAACAAAAAAGGGAAAAAAGATATAATAAAACCAAGAAGAGAAAAAAAAAACTTACAATCCTCTTTCGGTATCTGGGAGATTGGTGAGCTCAGAAAGAATATCTTCAATTCTGCATTAATAAAATTTATTAATTTTATTACTCCCTCTAGAGGATAATCAAATTTGACTTTAATTTTTATTTTTCTAAAGTTTATCAAAATTATAAATTCAATGATTCTATTTTTTTGGCTTAATAAAGATATATTAATGTACTAGCTAGTCGTATCATTATTACAATCATATTGGACAATATATTTATTTTTTCGAATATTGTATTATTTGTGTCAGTTTTTTTTAAAATGTAAATCATTACCTTCTTTTACGTGAATAATGTGTGAGACGACCAGAAGGAGAGAACATGATTATAGCAACATCTACATCGCATAAAACAGATAATTCATAAACTTTTTTGAGAATCCCATTTCTTCTCTTGCTAAATGTGACTTGTCTATTGGTCAAACTCTCAATCTTCAACAATGGCAACTTACTTCTTCCCATGTTTTTTTTCTTTTTTTAAAAAATCTTTCTATAATTTAGAAAGATGTATATAAATAATATATATATGAATGTAATATACAATCAATTAAAAGATGAAAGTTTCATTTTTCGTATTGATATGATCTAGCAACATAATTTGAACGTATTTCGCGTTCATGTCGGGTAATCCACTCTTTAATATATATGTATATGATCAATGGAATATAAAGAAAAATATCAAGGAGGATTTTAGGGATGGAGAAAATGAACTTTGATGAGATTTTACATTTGTGTTTTTTAGGGTAATGAAAATATTGATTCCAATGGTTTTAAAAGAGGAAAAGGAGAAGGAGAAAATTTGAGAAATTTAATTAGTGGTGGGGATTATTGATTTTGTCCTAAAAGAAAGGGGGAATAATGATCCAATAAAATTTACTTTGAATTTCTATATGTTTAAGGGTAATTTTGGATTTAATGTGTGACATAAATCTTAAAGATTTTTGGTACAAAATGTATATCAATTGCGTCTCCCATGTAGGAGACCTATCGAATTGATTTTTCTCAATTCTAACGTTATTTATCGACAATTGGGATTGAATTGATTTTTCTCAGGTGGGCAATGGAGATGTTGTAGTGCTAGACCAGATTTACCAGCGGATAGTTGAAAAATGATACGATCCAGGACCAAGT
Source organism: Solanum acaule (assembly GCA_036250505.1). Classification (NCBI taxonomy): domain Eukaryota; kingdom Viridiplantae; phylum Streptophyta; class Magnoliopsida; order Solanales; family Solanaceae; genus Solanum; species Solanum acaule. The sequence continues at coordinate 10,881 of JAJOOR010021437.1, read as the reverse complement.
CTGATTCTTCTTTCTATCAAAACGAATTCGAAAGTGCACCACCACCCTTCTTACTTTACAACCAGACCCAAGGTGCTTTTAGAAAAGATCAGCGGGGCAATCAAAAAGACTTGCTTTTGACGCCCCGCTAAGACATGAGATTGAAATGATTTAGACTCCAATAATTGTGGGACTCATCGCCCTCTCCCTCGAGCGTAGTACTAAACATTTAGAGAGTAGACAGTAGAAAATGGGTGGATAAACCATGGAATGGGTTGACTCTATATCCATGATCATAAAATGGATTTTGTGCTTAACTCAATTTCAAAAGTTGGTTCAAGAGGTGATGATACCCAAAACCATATAAAAGACAAATAATTAAGCCCCAACAAATTAAATGTAGGACTCTCTCCCCCCCTCCCCCCTCGATCGTGCATGCTAAGAATTTGGCATTGGAGTGTGTACAATATAAGATGGGATCCAACTGTGTTGAAGTTATAGTGATAGCTACAAATTCGGCATAATCTAATAATTTTGGCTCAAATTCAACATCTATGTTAAAAATTCACTTAACATCTACACATAATATATCCAAAATCTTGTAAGAAAAAAAAATTATGGTCCAAAACTCATAAACTAGCTCTACCATTATGGCCAAATATTTGATAAACCGCAAATTGATTGACTTTATCATGATAAAAATAAATTTTGAATCTAACTCAGTTTCAAAAATATGATGTCAAGTGGTAACAATTGACCATATAAAGAAACAAATAATCCGTACCCCAAATCATGTGAGACTCAACAAGGATTAACCATTGTGGTACTATTTTTTTCTCAGCTAGCCAGTGGCGAATCCAGGATTTCCATTAAGGGGGTTCAGAAAAAAACAGAGTAGTGCTTAAGATTTGAGGTTTGAACCCGTCAACCACTAAGCCAACCTCTAATCTTATATTTAGGAGGTTCAAAATCAATATATATATATATCTTAAAAATACCTTAAATATACAACGTAATTTTTTACCAATGGGGTTCGGGTGAACCCCACGGCAGACTCTAGGTCCGCCCCTGCAGCTAGCTAGGCACATGCAGTTGAAAATTATAGCTTGATTGTCAACAAAAATAAAATAAAAAAAGTTCAATCAATAATGGTTATTAATTGAAAGAATCATTAGGGTAAAATTATTGGACCTCTTTATACATCATCTATCAGATGTCATTTCGTGAGAAAATAATTGGGACAAATAATTATAATTAATTTATTACTACAAGGTATCACTACATTTCACATTTCACTTCATTGGACTAAAAGGTACATCCTTTTCTTTAAGGAAACATACCTAAATTCAACTAGTTTAGTATATTGGTTTGTAATATTATGAATCTTACTAGATTTTGGCGCATCCAGATACGTTTAGATACGTTCAGATACATATATATCGGGATACATATGGTCAAAATTAGGTGTAATTAGTTCTAGATACACTATATCCAAGTGGATTCGCATGTATCTGTTGGGATACATAACAAATCTCGCGCGCCTCCCTCCCATTTTGCTCACTACTCTTTATGTATCTGGTACTAGATACATGTGAATCACACCATATACATATAGATACATGTATCTAATGTGTATTAGTGTGATTCACATGTATCTGAGATACATAACAAATCTTGATCACCTCCCTCCCCATCTCTCCCGTCTCTCTCCATATTTTAGTGTACTTGGTAGCAAAAATACTTGTACCTAAGTGTATCTTCCTCAATGTATGGTAGCAAAAAATTGCATACAAATTGATACAGACACTATACAGTAACAATATTCTTACCCAATTTTATAGTGCTTGACTTCAAATTGATACAAACACCATATACTAACAGTACCCTTACAAAGTTTTACTGTGTAGACTGACACGAACACCATAAGCTAGTACTAATAACACCCTTATTGAATGACACGAAGAACACCATATACTAATAACACCCCCTTACAAAATTTTATACTGCGTGTAAACTGACACAGACATCACCGTTAACGTTATTTAACTAATTACATGATGAAGCAAGCATTAGGGTTGTCATCACTGAACATGGTAACATAAGCTGGATCCTCAAATATTGAAATTGTTCCTGTTGTTGTCATGTTGTGATCCACCCTTCTAACATAACCAGGAGGAGCCTTCTTGTCATAAGAAGCAACAGCATAGGGTTGAGCCACTAAATTGTAAGGCACATAAGGCCAAATCTCAGCCTTTTTCCCTGTTGATTTTGCCTTCTTTAACACTTTGTTTGCTTCCACATATCCTGTTACTGTCACCTTTTGTTGTTTCCTGTTTATCTCCACTGATTTTACACCTACAACAAGTTAATTTGTTAACATTTTTACCAATGTTACAAATTACTTTTTATGTCGACGGTTTCAATTTATATGATATACTTTGCTTCAGGAATATTATAAAGTTGGTGAGCTGTGTGATGGGACCTTACTGTAGGATTTAGAAGGCACTGAACACTGAATTAGAGTGAGAGGTTTTTTAGTTCACTTCAAAGAAAATGATACACTTTTTTATTTTCTAAATATTTAATGACACTATTAAGATTTTATTCATATTGAGTCCAATTTATTTAACAAAAAGTCTACAATGACAATGTACCTTTTTAAGGTAATTTTCAAACATTGCAAGGTCTTTCTATATTTCTTAACTTGGTGCTCAGTCAAACTATATAACATATATGCTAATTAGACAGAGAAATGAACTGTTGTTGCTTATATGACACTATACTATTCGGTTCATAGTACGTACGAGGGTCAAACTCTCTAATTCTCAACTTGTGAAATCCAATTTACATATGTACCAACTATTTAAAACGATATTATAAACCACAAAAATTTACAATCCAAATAATTAAAAGATATCTGAAAAGTCATATAGAAAACAACTCATTTATTATCTAAATATTAATTGTGTCGCATAAAGTGTGACTGAAGGAGTGATACTAATCATGTACATCACATGTAAATTACCTTTTAAGTGATCATATCATCATGTAAATATTTTTACACCTTACATATAACATAAATTCATAGCGGTTTGAACAAGAGAGAAATTCAACTCTGATATTATGTCAATGTTGTAAAGAAGATGAACGTCAAATGGCATAGTAAAACTAAAAGAGGTTCAACTGAATCTCCTTCTTTAAAAGATTATATTACCTATATAAATAAGTAAATAAATAAAAACCTTAAAACCAATTAGTATATAACATATTAGTGTTTAATTAATTTCTTACCACTTAATGAAGACAAACTTTTCTTGACTTTAAGCTCACAGCCATCACAATCCATTCTAACTTTGAGCTCTACTGTATGAAATTGCCTCTTCTTATTATTGGATTTATGAATAATTTTCATCATATCAGAAATATACTCCAAAGTTCCTCCAAGACCCATATTTTTTTTTTTGCTACTTTAGTCTATGAAGCATTTAGTATTATTTTTTCTTTTTTTGCTTCCTATATGATGATAGTATCATGTTTACTTCTTATATAGGCATTTTTTTTTCAAACAAGGGGTAAAAAGGGAAGGAGGACCCCCCAAAGACAATGTAAACCATGAGCTTGATATTTTAATAGGTCATTTCATTCATGCAATCAAAGTATAATGAAGAATTAAAAAAATATAAAATTTTATTTTTATTGTTTCAAGTTCATAAAAAATTGTGTTTTCTTATAAAATTTAATACTCTCACACTTGTTCAAGGTTTGAATTAATTCTTCTCTAAATAGAATGAAACACCGTTTTGTAAAAATAGAAATTGAAATTGTAGAACTTCAGCGAACTATATAAACATAGTATATCATATGACACTTCCTTTTTTTTTTTTCTTGAAAACTTTAATGCAAAAAAAAGAAGTTCAAATTATGTATGTTCAAGAAAAAAAATTAATTAGTGAAAACCAAAAATAAATGTTTGGACAATCACGTCATTTGTCGAAGTCGAGCGAACAACAATAACAGCGCCAAGAGAGTCTTTTTTTAATAGCTAAAAAGAATGTGTTTATTTAAAAGCACAAAAAATATCGTTTTCATTACCAATAAAGGAGAAATAAATTTTATATTCCCTCTATTTCCTAACGCACATTACACCTTAATTATCTTTAAAACTTTGTGTTTAGGGTAATATAACAAAATATACATGCAAGAACTAGCTAATGGTGAATATTTATCTGCTGATGAATGAAATGTAATATTTCACGTTGGTGAATGAATCGAATTTTGATCACTTTATAAAATTTGAATAATTTATTTATTTTAGTTATTTTCGAGGTATGAATTAAATCTAAAATTTAATTTAACTCAACATCAAAATCGAACTAGATGCATGAAATTGTACACATTTGAATTAGCTTTTTAAAAATGTGAGACTTAATTGCATCAAAATCGAACTAAATGTATGAACTTGTACACAATTCAATTAGCTTTTAAAAAATGTGGTTTACGATCGAGACCTAATTTCAATTATTTTTTTTACAAATGTCCATGAAAAATGAAATGGGCCTAAACTCTATGATTAAATAGGCAAACCACCAATTATTGAAAGAGTAGCTTCCACGTTTCGAGGTATGCATTGAACACGTGTCAAATAGTTGTTTTCAATTAAGAATTTTTTGGTCGAGCTGCTAAAAATTACTTATTTTGAAAAATATTTTTACTAAAGTAACTTTTCTCTAAAAGTACTTTAGAAAAATAATAATATTTAGTTATTTCAGCTGAAAAATATTTTTTACTAGGTGTATGACAAATTTAATTTCAAAAATATTTTTGAAAGTCTAATCACAAAAAGAGATAGAAATCAATGCATTTTTACTAGAGACTAGGATTATTTTTAAATATTTATTAGGAAAGATATTTAAAAGTAATTTTACTAATGGATCAAACATTTCAATTTTTCACAAATAATAGTAATAATTTTGGCCTCTCAATCATTTGGGCAAATAGTCTCTGATGAGGACGCTTTTGGCATTTGCTATTATTTTACTTTATTTATTTTTAGTAAAGAACAGCTTACATTATTTTAAAATTTGAATCTTCTATTTTTAGGATATTATTGCAACATTTCCTAAAATCTAATGTCATGTTTGTTGCAAAATAATACATACAAAAACCAGCTGTCGTGCAAATATATTGTTCAACAATGTCTAAAAATTACTTTCTCGATAAGATAAATTTGAGTCTGATATTTAATTTGCTTATATGTTTCTCAAATTTTTAAACAAAGCATAATTAGACATTTAGACTTACGGTTAATATTACTATAATTTATAAAATTTTGTATCATGATCTATTATTTTCTTATAAGATCGTTGATTTTCTAAAAATCTTTAAATTGTTGTCTAAAAACCCCATACATTATAGAAAGAAATCATTTACGATACAACTATCTCAAAAATAAAAATAAAAAAATACAACAAAATTTCATCATTTTAAAACAAACATGCCTAAATATTTATAGCCTAAACTGATCACATGGAGATGTTCCTGGTTGGGCCTATATATAGTGAGGGTGAAGGAAGTAAATAGATTAATAAATAGTTCTTGTTTTTTGTACTTATATTGAAAAAAACAGTCAATATTATTGAGTTCCAATGACTATAATTTTAAGTTTTATAACCATAATTTCAATATTAACATAAGATTTATTTTTTTAAAAAAGAAAGTACTAATGAACAGATAAATTCTAAAAAATAAAAAATAGATAGTAATACATACCTTCAATATATATATGAATATACATTACATTACATCATTGTAAATAAAGAGTCTTAAAACAAGTTAAAATTGGAGATTAAGTTGAGCTCAGTTGAAGATTCTTTTAAAATGAGTAAAGGCTTTAGGTTGAGATCGAACTCAACCCATAAAATTTTGGGCGAATTACCTATATTTGAACTCATTTTGACTAGCTATATACTAAGAAAATGATTATATTATTCCGGAATAAATGTTCACAAGCTTCTATATTTTAAATATCTTTTAATCTCTTATGTCATCTTCCTATAAATGTCTGAAGTAATTAAAAACTTACCAAGATCCATTACAACAAATATATTTAGATAATATTTGTCTAGGTCATCTTCACTCTTAGAGGTCGGGTTGCAGTGGCGAAATCAATTTTTTTACTAAAGAGTTCAAAATATGAAAAATAGATATACAAAGAAAGTAAGGAGTGTTCAACACATCTATATACACATAACAAAATAATTTTAATTATAGATAAATAATATAATTTTCTGTTGAACAAAGATCGAATGAACTCCATCAGCCCTTCCTAGCTCAACCCCTGCCGGGTTGTGGTCCAGGTTTGGGGTGAAAATGACACACAATCCCCTAAAAGTTATGAAGTTCGATTGAAAAAATCAAAATACTTCGTTAATTATTGTTACAATTGACGATAACTAAACTTTGCTATGACTTTTTTAATGTACTCTAGCCAAAACGAATCTTATGTTAATTATTATCTACTTTATTACTATGTTCTCATACGCAAAAATATACTGTTATTTAGCACTATTCAAATTATTAAAGTTTAGACAAGGTTGGTAGCTAAGTCATTAATTGTCCAACTAACTATATGGATTATCCATTCCCTTAATTATTATCATAATGCCAGTGGTATAATCTTTTGCTAATTATAGTGGTTAAGACGGCTAGCTCTAGCTATATACATATCATAGGATACGTTTAATTAATTATCCATTAATGTTAGTGTAACCTCCACTTAATATAATGAATTAAGTTATATAAAAAAATATTTTTACCTTATCAATAACTTTTAATCCATGAAAACAAATTACTATTACATTTTTTTATTATCTTATTACTTGTTATAACAGATCGATAACCTGTCTTATTCTCAAAATTCAAATTTATATTTCAAGAAGTGCTATTTATATATAGATATCCACTTTTAAGGATGGCTAATAATGTTTACATTATTTACACTAAACCTAAATTATATTATAATTATAGTCAAAGGGCCACCATCCACCAAAACAAACAAAAAAATAGTAATTGGTTTTAAGGCAAGGAATTTCCTCTATAAATTCCCTCTCTCGTTTATAGTTTTCTCAAAACATCAAGAAATTAAGCAAACACACATTTCAAATACTTGGCAATATTTCAATTTATGGCATCCATGGGAGTAAATTATGCCCATCTTCACGTACAACAAAAACGTCTTAAAGAGAAGTCAAAGAGAAGGGAGGAAGAAAATGGTCGAAGTAGTAAAAATGAGGGTGCCGTGGTGAAAAAATTAACCGTGGATGGTAAAAATAGTAAGGGTAAGAAAATTTACCCCGGTGACTTAGGTGAAAAATAAAGAGCAGTAATTTGGACTCTCGAAAATATAGCAAGGTGGTATGTATATATATATATTTATTTTTTTTCCTTCTATTTTCTCTTCTTGTTTTTTGTTTAATTTTTTTACTAAATTGTTGTATGTTAATATATTGTATCATTATTTTAAATTATGCACAAGGTAGTTTTATTGATTAAAAAAAAATTCAAATGGCTAGTCACTTATATTGCCAAAATAATTGTCTCCTCCGAGTTCAAAAATAAAATTTCCGAAATTAGTGCAGTCGAAAGGAAAAAATTATTAGATGATTTCTTCTAATTAACTCAAGATATGTCGGGCAAACATCTGTGATGAAATAATTGAGGTGCGTTCAACTGCGATAGGTCGATACCATCATTATCCAATATAATGGATGAGTAGTGTTCAACATTCACATACGAAATTATTGGGATAAAATCATATATATGAGCATCAATAAATCATTATTTTTTCTTTCTCATATCACAAATCTTAATTAGAAGATTTCAATAACCAGAGTCTCTACATAATTATAACTCTCAACATTAATTCACGCTCATCATGAATTAATTGTCAAGTCACAAAATAGATTCTTTTTTTTTTTTGTAAACATAGATGAGATACATGATACATGATTTGAATTCCTCTTTGCTCTTAGATATTCCAAACTACAAATGTTTTATTTGTAACGGAAAAAGGGTTATAATTTCTTTAACTTATTACAAATGTTTTAAAATGTTTTCTTTTTATTTATTAGATCAAAAATATTCTTAAAGTATTAGAAATGACTCAAAAATGTCCCCCTCCACCTGTATACCGTAATAAAGATGAGATAGTTTAGAAAAAAATTGGCTTAAGAAATATGATGATCGGAAAAGATCAAGATGCATCGAGCTCACAAACTTGTCAAATTTAAACTAGATGTGCGCATTAGAGAAGTCATTCCAAGAAAGGTTGCACCTTTGGAGATGAGAGAGTTGAAATAGGTTGACATTGTAATGTAATCGATTACTCCTACAAGTTGGTTGCAACTGAGGTCAAGTTAAATAACATGTCTAGTTATTTCATCAATCACATTTTACTCTATCCGATTAGCAGTAATCTCTGCTCATATCCCACATATCTATTTTGGATAAGATCTCGGATGATAATACATACTACTATTCTTAATTCTCCTCACTATGCATGTTTGGAGAATTATTGCCATTGGCTCCAAAAAGGGAAAAAAAACTCCCTTTTTTTGACTTGTACGTAGGAGCGCATTTTTCGTTTTCTCCTTAACCTTAAAGAATGAGTTTTTATGAATAGGAATTTCTCATCAGCAGTCTTCTCTTTCTGTTACTATACTTTGTTCTAGAAATTTCATCTGACAAACTTGTGAAGGAAGAGATGCATGGATGGTTCATGAACAACAACGAGAGAGGACTTGTAGCGTCTTCCTCCCCCCCCCCCCCACACACACACACACCCGTCCACCTTCCCTCCTTCCAACTCCCTTCCATGCCTTATTTGTTTCCGAGATACGATTTATTTAATGAATAATAGAGGCATGATAAAAAAGAAGATTAATTAGTTTATATCGTCATTAATAGAAAACCTATTAAATTATGTCCACACATGCTAATTAATTTTTATGAAAACCAAATTAGAGCACTTATCATAAACAAACTAATAATTATTCTCTATTAAGAGTTTGATTTGCTATTGCCAACTACTAAGACTAAGACAATGCTTATGGTTCTCTCTCCAAAAATGGGATAACTTGCCCAAACTTTTTAAAAGAATTGTTAGGTAAAAAAAATATAGAAAAAATTGTCCAAGATGATGTGCACATGAGGCCATTGTTAGAGAAGTATAATAATACCAATTTGTGGCTACAATCAATTAATTTAATACCTCTAAGAAAGAGATTAGTATAGACTGTGATTCTTCCATGTAGTTCATATTTTTATATATGCGATTGAACTATTAAACTAGTGAAATAAATTTAATAATCGTGCAAATTAATGTAAACTACCAAGATCCATTACCACAAATATATTTAGACTAGATATGAGACTTGTGTCAACACGAGTCCAATACATATTACTCTTTCAGCGTCACAAAAATTATGATTTTTAATGTAATATAATGTGGTTTGCTTTTCCTATGTGGCCAGTTTAAGCTCTTTAAATACGTGTGTTAAATTAATGTAATAGAAAACAAATACTTAATTAGTGACTTTAATTTCCTTCATTAATTAATTTAATCTTTCTTTAGTTTCCATAAAAGATAACATAAAGGTTACTTACAAAGTTACAGGATCACTGACCTGGCGGTAGTCCTCCCAGTCATAGATCAAGCAATTTAATATCCTTAGAGGTAGTCCAACTACATTAGAATCGAAATACACAAGAATTTTAACATAGTTTCTCAGACTGCATGGTTTAATTATTTTACCCAAGCAAAGGGCCTGTCAAGAAGCTAATACATACTCTTATTGAGCCCATGTATCTGATAGTTCTAACCGGGTATGAAGCGCCCTACTTATCAAACTTTCTTTCGGGCTAAAAACCACGGCTCATTAGACGGAGTCACTAAGACAAAGCTAATAAGAGTAGTACTAGATCTGACTGTACCTCAATCTCAGAACCAAGTTGAGAAGTCATACTAAAATTCCTCTATATTTAAATAAAGCTTAGATCCGTTCATGGTCTGTATAAGAGAGAAGTTAGTTATCCGGCATAGATATAATTTTTTAGCCGGACATAGTCACAGCTTCCAGATCGGAGATATAATACTTAAAAGATTTAAAAATAAAAGAAGAGAATTAAATTACCTTGTAACAATGGCCAACAGGGCCGATGAGAAATATCAACAACTTTATTTACTTCCGGCAAACCGAGATCTTTACAAACTAAGAGAAACAAACAACTAAAAAAAAAACTTTAGAGAAGAGAGAGTGTTTTTCGACCTCCTTCTTCAAACTACAAAAAACCTTATTTATAGAAGAAAAAGGAATCTATCTACAGTGATCTATAGTGACCGATCTACAGTGATTTACAGTGATCGTGGGTCCCGAATGTACAGTAACAGTTTTTCTACTGTGGTTTAATAGTGTATCTACTGTTAATCAATAGTGTTCATCTTGTCTTTCTTTTTTAATTCCCTCAGTAAACCTTCTGCTTTAGCCAGCATATCTTCTGACAAGGGTTTCTCCGATTCACAAGGCTGGGCCTCTTGAGTATCATCTGCGATATCATCACTCGTTTCACTTCTCATTGAAGTGTCTGATTTTTCATAGTGAGACATATTGAGGAGTAGATTCCTCCTGACTTCGTCCAATATTCCTTTATCAGTTCTTCTTTATTTTCATCTTGAATGGAAATTCTCCTGGCAATATGCTTGACGGAGTTGTCAGCAATTATTCCTTTGTGAGGAATAGTACCATAATCTTGGATTTTTTGAGAAATAGAGTCCAATAATTCTTGGCCATATAATGATTTAGTCAGGGGATCCTTCTTCATTAATTTATCCCAGAAATTATTATA
>JAJOOR010021436.1:0-17292 GCA_036250505.1 Solanum acaule | reverse complement strand
CTATAAATGGAGAATAGAGAGTAATTTAGAGGGTGGTTGGAGAGCCCTTTCTCTATTTTACTCTCCAAATATAGAGAATGGAGAGTAAAATAGAGTGGGGTTGGAGATGGTCTTATACCCTTTTTTTAAGTAGACACCTTAAGTTTGCGGGGGTTCTATTACCTCACGAAACCATCCAAAAGCACAATAAATACATCATTTTGACCCGTTTCAAACTCATCAGTTTTGTCACGCAGGTTGGGCGCGTCAAGGAATAAAAAAACAACATCCAACCAATGTTAAAACGTCATGTGGCATTCCCAATTTGAATTAGCTTCTTCATTAAATAGATCACCTTCCCAAAAATCTCCATTGTTAGCCATTGGAGATCTGCAATTTCTCATTTTAATTACTTTTTTTTCGTTTAAAATCTGTGAAATCAATTTCATGTGATTAGGTTTTGAGGGAGAGATGTCAAATGCAAGACAAACGAAATACGCATCAAACAATGTAAAATAAACTAACGACTAATCACTACAAAATTCACTTACAATGTAAAATAAACTTTTTTTCAAAGATTTTTCAAATAACTAAACTATGAACCTTTACTTCTTCGTTCTGACACCACTATTCAACAAATTTCAACCAGCAATGTTACCAACTAGCTTCGCCTCATGGAGTTTCTTAGGGTTTTGATCGGTCGAAGAGAGAGAGACGAGGGTAGGTGAAAGTGAAATGGGTTGGAAATTTCTTAGGTTTTGGGTTATGGGTTAAAAAATGAATGGGTTAGGATAAAACCCGGCCTTTGTTAAATGGGTTGGAGGTGTGGCACACGCTCTTGGATTGAGAGCACTGATGGTGAAAAAATGATATATTTGTTGTGCTTTTGGATGGTTTCGTGGGATAATAGGACCCCCGTAAAATTAAGGTGTCTTCTTAAAAAGAAGGTATAAGTTCCATAGGGTAATTATGTATTTCCTCTAAAATCTATAACACTGTTTTCTCATCCAAATTAAGATCAGAGAATCTTATGTTATACTCATAATTAATGAATACGGACTATAGTTATATCATGATATAAGTTTTCAATCATTATATAAAATTGAATTTTCAAGTTTTTTCTTTTTGTTTTTCATCCTGTATTTGTACTCGTATTAAAATTTGATTAAATCTAAATTCGCTCAGAATTTTTTTACATTAAAAATAAATCGCACCCTATCATAAGCGAACAATTTTAATACGATTGCACATTAATTCATATTTTAAATTTTTTGCATGTGTTTACATTTGATCATAACATAAATAAATTAACCATTAATTGAAATATATCACTTTCTTTCCTTATATAGATTAGTCATAATAAGCCGTCAAACTTCAGACATATTCAATATATAATTAAAACAAACAGTACATAATGTTAGTATCTAAGTAGGCGTTTGGCCATGCGATACCATATCACAATATGGTATCGTGAGATGGAATCAGCGTTTGGACATGCGATTTTACGATGATTCCATATCATGAGAGGTGATACCGTATTCTCCAAAAACCATGATATGGAATTATATGGTGATTCCATATCATGATTTAAATATTTTAATACAATAATTGATCAATGAGATTATATTTTGTTAAAACAATCTCACATTTATATCTACTAACCATTTGTTTCATATGTAAATAAAATTCATAATCACATCATTACTTTTAAAAATTTATTATTCTCACCGACATAAAATTTATTATTATCACCAACATTCACTTGAAATAATTAACCGGCATGTTAAAATAGTTGCCGAGACAATTAGCAAGATGGCACCAACATTTATACAACCAAAAAATATGACTGGTGTACATTCCAAAATTCTACATAATACTCGATTTTGGCCTTGGTTTAAGGTAAAATTTCAATCACATTAATAAATTTATTTTATGGCCTTAATAAGTGCACATTTATATTTTATGTGTAAGTTATTAGTATTTAGTTACATATTTCCTATCAACTTTGTTTAAAGAGATAGTAATATTTATTTTATGACCTTGCATTGTCTTGGAAGCACTGTTTTTATTACTCTCACAAACATTATTTTTATGAAGTGCATTCTATAATGCTTCCAATTTATTTTATGTTCACTAAACTAATATTGATGTATTTTTTATTTGGTAGGATTGTGTTGGTGCGATTGATGGAACATATATAAAAGGGGAGGTTCCTAAAGCGGTGCAACAAGCATATCATAATCACAAAGGAAGAACATCACAAAATGTCTTATGTGCTTGTGATTTTGATATGCGATTTTACCTTTGTTGTTGCTGGTTCGGAAGGTACTGCACGTGATAGTAAAGTACTTGAGAATGCACTTGTTGAACCAACGTCACAATTTCCATTTCCGCCACATGGTAACTTTTAATTACATCCTTAGAATAAATATTATTTATTTACACAAAGTTGTCTCATTTACGTCACATATGCTTTTAGTAATTCTTTATAAAATGTTTTTTGGTAGAAAAATATTATGTTGTTGATGCTGGTTTCCGAAATACAAAAGGATTTTTAACTCCATACAAAGGACTACGCTATTATTTGCAAAATTACCAAGGAAGTGAAAGAGAGCCTCAAAATGCAAAAGAACTATTTAATTATAGGCATTCATCTCTGCGCAATGTGATTGAACGGACTTTTGGAGGTTGGGAAAATAGATTTAGAATATTGAAACAAGGCATGAACCATTATGATATTTATACACAAGTGAAAATTATCATAGCTTGTGCAGTGTTACATAATTATTTGCGAGAATACCAAAGTAGTGATGAAATATTTATGGTCTATGAACATGAATATATAGTTGCGGAGGATATTGACCAACAAATGACTCAAAGTAACAATGTTGGTTCGTCTTCTCGGTCATATGATCGAGAAATGCAAGTTCAACGTGAGGAAATTGTCCGTACTATGTGGGAGAATTATATCAAAGACTAATACACTACAATTTATGTTCAATTTTTTTTTATTAAATTAAAGTTAGATGAAACAATTACTTAAGTGGAGAACAAATAACTTTGTAATGCGATTTTATAATTTTTTTGTTTATTTGATAAGATTGAATAAACAATTGGGGCTATTTTAATAGTTTTACAACTTATGAAATTTTTATGTTTATGAGAAAATATACAACACAAAAATTTCATATCTCATGTCCAAACAAACCTTCACAAAAAGGTCTAATTCTTTGAGAGAAGTATTAAAAACATTTTAAAACTTGGCCTAAATTATTAGTTTGGTCTCCAAACTATTAATAGTTTTAAAAATACTATTATAGTACTTGACTAACTAAATTTAGATATACCACCGATTTATCACATGACATAACAAATTACTTCAAACTCTCGTAAGAACATATGACTCTTAATAAAAATGTTAAAAACACTCATAAACTTGACGAGAATTTAGAGGAGTATTTCATTCATGTTGCAGGATTGAAGTTAAGTTCAGTTAGTTAAATAAAAATACTTATATTTTAAAATTATCAATAATTCGAAGATAAAACTAATAATTCCATCTAATTTTTTCACCAATACCATAGCAATTTTAGCATGTGGATTCTATCCATTAACCTATTATAATGACTAAAATATACTAATTGGCTTATTTGTACTACTACTAAAAAATATTGGAATTTGTAAAGGTGTTTTTAAAAAAAGATTTTATTGGGACTCTAAAATGCCCAAATTGACAGAGGGGGTCAAATTTACAATAATGAAAAAAGCTGAGAGGCTATATCTGAAACTCAGACGTTTATATTAAATTACTAGTACTACTACTACTATACTTTAATTTAATATAAAAACTGTACTCATACGCAATCTCTTTCTTGAAAGATTTAGCTTCAAGAAAAATACAGACAATTTTTTGGGAAAGAAGTTTTTTTTTTTTTAAAGGTGTTTGAAGTTAGTGGAGAAGGAAAAAAAAAAAATGCAAGCTTTCAAAGCAGCAGCTGTTACTCTTAATAATAATAATAATAATAATAATAATAATAATAATAATAGTAATAGTAATAGTAACTCTAATATGTATTGCTACTCAAGTTATTACCTCAGGTATCATATAGATATTTCTCCTGTTTTTTTTCAATTTGATTTGTGCATGTTTATGTGGGGTTTGTGTTTTCTTGGTTTTTAAGTTCTTGTATGAGTGAAGGGGTTAAAAAGATACAATTTTTATTGTTTTGAGCTTTATTTGTGCATGTTTATGGAGTTTATGTTCTTGTGTTAGTAAAGGGGTTTAAAAGATTCAATTTTTACATGTCTTTTTCAGCTTGATTATGTGGGGTTTAAGTTTTATTGGATTTTAAGTTCTTGTATGAGTGAAGGGGCATAAAAAAGATTCAATTTTTATTGTTTTGAGCTTTATTTGTGCATGTTTATGGAGTTTATGTTCTTGTGTTAGTAAAGGGGTTAGAAAGATTCATTTTTTATATGTTTTTTTTCAGCTTGATTTGTGCATGTTTTTGTGGGGTTCATGTTTTTCTTGGTTTTTAAGTTCTTGTATGAGTAAAGGGCATAGAAAGATTCAATTTTTATTGTTTTGAGCTTTACTTATGCATGTTTATGGAGTTCAAGTTCTTGTGTTTTTAAGTTTTACATGTTTTCAACTAGGGGCGGAGCCATGTAGGACCGAGGGGTTCATTCGAATCCTTTTCTAGCCATGGTTAAAACGAATCCTTTTTTAGCCATGGTTCATTCGGCTTCTTCACGTGTTTACTTCCTCATTTTTTGAATCGCTTGATGACAATCCTGTCTCTACCAGTACTTTTAGCTTGATTTGTGCATGTATATGAGGTTTTCTTGGTTTTTAAGGTTCTTATGTGTTAAAAAGGATTAAAGATTCAATTTTTTTTGTGTTGTTATATAGAGGTGATGAAGGTAGTAGACTTGCAGCACGCTTTGCTGATATTGGAGAACTTGAACAGTCTACAGGATTCACTCAACAAGATGCTGTTGATTTAAGTAGAAGTATACATTTTTTATCTTTTATGATATCCCCACCAAACAATATCTCAATTGTTTTTGTTATCTTTGATTGTGACCTTAAAAAGATAAATGTTTTGTTGTTTTTTTTTGGTTTCTTGATAGGTTCTGTATATGGTGAAATGAGGCCAAACAATATTGGTGTTGTTTCTTGTAACAACAATAACTTACACTTCGGTGAACTTAATACGGTAAGAGAAAAAATGATCTCAATCTTTGCAGTTTGTAGAATAGGGTTGTTTTTTTTGTGTTTTTGTATTTATGAGGTGAAGCGTTTGAAAATGGGAATTGCAGAGTATTGGTTCATCAGAGACAGGGGTGGAGACAGGAAAGTTTATGTTGCAGAAGGCACAAACAGGAATGGTGGGGGGTGGGGGTGTTGTAGGTGGTGGTGGTGGTGGTATGGCATTGGGAAATGTGCAGCATTTTGAGAATTGGGGTGATTCTGGTATTGCAGACCATAGCCAGCAGACTGACACTTCAACAGATGTTGATACTGATGAAAGACACCATCAGGTTTTGGCTTTTCTCTACCCCCTACCCCAAATGGAAACTGCATTTTTTTGACATTTAGCAATAGTTCATCCTTGTCTTTTTCTCCTTAAGGGGAGGGATAATGTGATATGGACAGCAGAAATCTTAGTAGCTCTATTGGTTGATTATTTGAACTTTCGCTTTGTTGATGATGGTTTGATCCCCCTACCCCTATTTTTTTTAACAATGTGGTATAGACGGTGGAGGTCCATGTAGTCGACCCCAATAAAAGTTGCAATTTTTGGCATTAAGCAATTAGTCCATCTTTGTCTTTTGTCACCTGAAAGGGAGGGATAACGTGATTGTGATATAAACAATGAGGATTCATGTAGTCGACCCCAAGAAAGTTGCAATTTTTGGCATTAAGCAATAGTGTATCCTTGTTTTTTTTTTTTTGATAACCGAGAAATCCGTCTGTGACCCACCCTTTGGACCAATCACAGCCTTCTAAGCTCGGTGGATAATGGACCCGCCCCTCTACCCTTCTCCACTTAAATACCGGGTTTCGCTTTGCATGGTGTGGGGCTTGAACCTGCGACCTACGTCACAAATCCTCCACCTTTTATCACTTGAGCTATGCCTTGGGGGATGTTTTTTTCTTCTTTTTTCCCTTGAGGGATAATGCGATGTAGACAGTGAAGTTTCCTGTAGTCGACCCCAATGAAAGTTGCAATTTTTGACATTTAGCAGTAGTCCATCCTTGTCTTTTTTCCCCTTGAAGGGAGGGATAGTTGAACACAATGAACGGTGCAATTTTTGGCATTAAGCAGTAGTCCATCCTTGTCTTTTTTCCACTTATAAGGAGGGATAATGCGATTGTGACTCACCAGCCCAAGATATTTAGATGACAAAGTTCTTCCTCCGCCCTAATATATGAAGCAGTGTTTGGATTTCAAGAATCAATAATAGAAACTTGAAACTCCAGTACAATATTTTCATCTCAAGATATACTGGAGTTTCAAGTTTCTATTATTGATTTCACACTTTTTTGGGTAATGGAGATGTGTTTCTTTCACTTATCTGCGGTTGAACTAACTCAGCTTGGTAGGTAGCATTAGTATCTTATGTCGCTCCTAAATCTTGTGTTAATGAATTCAATATAATATTGACTATTTTGGCAAGCCTCTGTAAACAATATCTTTGGAATTTAATGGATTGTTGGGTTGGAAAGTGACTTTAAGAAATATTCTGTAAATGAACCTGTTGTTTTGCCCTTGAATTTATTTGAACGAATTAAGTGTATCGTATTCGCCCCTATAGGGGAATGATTTGATATCTTTTATAGCTATACCACCAACCCTCTATTATGAACTGTTTGCATTTATTTGATTTTGTGTCGTAGGGCCAAGGGGTTCAGCATGGTACATTAATAGCTGTGGACTCCATGGACCTGTCCAAAGTAAAGCTTGGAGACCAGAAGGTGGTTGTACTGGTTTACTCTTTATCTCTTTATTCCAATGGTTAATATATTGCATCGGTTGTTACATATTATTACTGTATTTACTTAGCTTACTTGCAGACACTTCGCAGGCTGGCTCAGAATAGAGAAGCTGCTAGGAAAAGCCGATTAAGGAAAAAAGTAATTTATTCACCTTTTGCAATACTTTAAATGAGATTGATTTGGCACATTCCCATTACTGATACTTTTCGTCCTTCTGATTATTATGTACAGTCTAAGTTCTGTAATTGTATTTTGAGTTTAGCTCACTTTAGTTAGCAACTGTGTGGTGTCATATAGCTTCCGTCAGAAAATGTATACATCTGTATATGTGTACATTTGCATTTAGAATCATATAGATGCATACACTTGCAACAAACAAATAAGGTGTTTGCTCACACATTACACAAGTCTTCATGACGTCCAGATATAGTTGAACACTATAGGTAGGAAAAACAGATGCAATTTGTGTAATAGTTCCACTGTTAGCAATTATGAATAGCAGGATATTCTTGCTTTCGCATGATTTTATATCTTGCAGGGGAGTGGGGGGTGGGCCGGTGGGGTGTATTTTCTATTTATGCAAAAGTAGCAAGATATTATCACACGTCAGGTGGTTGGCTGACAGCATTATATTGTTAAACATATGTTAAGCTTATAGCTTAATGTTTAGGCTGTCTGCGATGTTGATCATTGCTGATCAGTATATTATACGTCTACTTATATATGCTCGATGTTTAAATGATTATTAGGTTTTTGTTTTGCACAGGCATATGTTCAACAGCTGGAGAATAGTAGGCTCAAACTGTCACAGTTAGAGCAAGAGCTTAAACGAGCCCGCCAACAGGTATACCTCTTCCTCCAATACTTGTAAGTAGAGGACTGTTTTATTGTATTTGTGATCTTGAAAGAAACTAGTACAGTTTCAAATCGTATGAAACTTCTACGTAGTTAAATGAATTGCTTGGATGCAGGGCATATTTATTGCTAATGGATATGCAGGAGATCAGAGCATTTCTGCTGGTGGAAATGGTTAGAAAATTTCTGGCCTTGCTAGCATTCGTTACATGTCAAATTTTCACGAGAAGATCAATGTTTTACGTCTTGTTTTTCCTTCTTCCGATTGAAGAACTTTTCATGAGTAATTTTGATCAATTTATGACTTGGCATGTGTTAGTCATGAATGGGGGTTAATTGTGATACTTGCACAGGGGCATTGGCATTTGACATGGATTATGCACGTTGGCTAGATGAACATCAACGACTTATCAGTGATCTCCGATCAGCTGTAAATTCTCACAGGGGCGATAATGAACTGCGCCATCTCGTTGATGGAGTAATGTCACATTATGACGAAAAATTCAAGTTAAAGAGTGTAGGTCTAAAAGCAGATGTGTTTCATATGCTGTCAGGCATGTGGAAGACTCCTGTAGAAAGGTGTTTCATGTGGTTAGGCGGATTTCGTTCTTCTGAGCTTCTCAAGGTAAACTAGGCTCTTCCGTTCAACTACTGTACTATGTTTGAAGTATCATTTCCTACAACAATATATCTAGTGTAGTCTTACACGGTGGGGTCAGAGGTAGAGAGGGTATACCGTCAAGGAAAACAAATCAAAGCAATCCAGAAAAAGATGTAACGGATATGAAAGCATAACAACACCTGTTGAACAGTAACTATATCAAAATTACATGATAATCGAAGTACCAAAATTGAAGGACAAGAAGCTATAGGAGTAACATTACGACTTAAGTGTCATTTCCTAATAGTGTTGTTTTTTCATATACTGATGTCCCGACATTGGAAATACAGATTCTTGGCAACCATCTTGAACCATTCACAGAGCAGCAGCTCATAGGCATATGTAACTTGCAACAGTCTTCTCAACAAGCCGAGGACGCCCTATCACAAGGTATGGAAGCCCTGCAACAACTACTCATCGATACACTTTCATCTACGTCTCTCGGCCCTACTGGCTCAGGAAATGTAGCTGACTATGTGGGGCAAATGGGAATTGCAATGGACCAGCTTGGCACTCTTGAGAACTTCCTTTATCAGGTAACTAACCATCCTCTGTTCAAAGTTCTTTACAACACTTAAACTTTGCTCTATGCAACAAAATTCACATTTATGCTTTCTTTATTGCTAGGCTGATCGTCTGCGACAATCCACTTTGCAACAATTGCATCGAATCTTGACTACTCGTCAAGCTGCTCGAGCCCTCCTTGTCATAAGTGATTACATGTCAAGGCTTCGAGCACTCAGCTCGTTGTGGTCAGCACGCCCCAAAGACCAACTCTAGTACGTCGTATTCATCCCTACTAGGTTCCTCCTTTTCATAGTCATTTCCTACACCTTTGAAATTGTGAAGATAAGTCATTATATAGTAGTTCACAACTTTCAAAAGTCTTTCACTCGGAATCACACAATGACAACGTATAGTACTCGTGTACTATCTCGATTCACATTGCCTCGAGATATTTTGAGCACAATTAGTTATCTGTATACTATTATCTAGTCTTAGCTATTTTCTTGTACTAGGTGTGTTAGTTACCTATTTGAAGATAGTCCTTAGTTAATCGTTGTTCGTTGTATGTACAAGTATCATCCTTTTGGCTGTTGGTTGCAATTGATGTTTGTTGTTTGTTAATGGAAAAAAAATTCTCATATCTCTCTTTTTTGTTTCCGTTTTTCGGATAGTATATCTTCTGGTGATCACAACAACAATATATTTCGTGTAATTCTACGGTAGATCTTTTGGAGATTTGCCTTTTAAATTCATAAATAAATTTAATAAATCTTTTACATGGCTAATACAATACATCAAAACTTCAGAGTTTATTTTTGATGATTAGAACTAATTATAGGATGATTAACAGTTTCCTGTTGACACTGGCTTGTATATTTTTCCTCTTTCAGTATTTTTCCTTCCTGCAGACAGAAATGAGAAAAAAAAAAAGTATAAGCAATAGAAGATATACAAGGAAAAAATTGTTTAAATGAGACTAAAAGTCTGTTTATCGAGTTTTTGTAAAGTCAAATTTATTTTTTTTCTTGAAAAGAGTATTTGAGGTGTTCGACCAAACTTTCAAGAAAAAATCAAGTATTTTAGAGTCGTAAAAAGTAATGCTCATCAACTTTCTAAATAAACATATTTTGAAAGTTTGTTCATACCGATCAATTCGTTTGGTAGAGTGTAATAGTAAAAATAATTCATATATAAGAGAAAAGGGAACATACTTGATTTATTTCTTCTTCTTGATTTAACAATATGTGGAATAAAAACTCCTGTTCCATTTAGCACTTCACCTCTATTTCCTTTATTCCATAAATCCAATAACCATTTTGGAACTTTATTATAATCCTCTTTATCTCCATACCAATAAAATTGAATTCCTTTAGGTTGTTGCAACACTAAAGATTTCATTTCTATTCTTTTTGAATTCTTGATTTGATCATTTGATTGTTGAACATAATCTTCTTCATCTTCTGCTGTTAATATTAACATCTGTCTTCTTAACTCATCGTAAAAATCGTCACCTTCGAATTCGTCTCGAAAAGTCCCCATGTTTCTCTTGAATATTTCCATTGATGAATCCTTGAAAAAATAAGTTCTTGATTATTTTTTTTGTATATTTTTTGAGTTTTTGGCTTGGTATTTATAGTGTTTTATGTGAGGAGAAAAGGTTATGTGTTTGCGGTCAAAGTTACTAGTGATAAAAATTTGGTCTTACAACACGTCTACAAGTGGAAATAAATCTAAAGAATATGTCCTATTTTTTGTATGTTAGTCAATGCTTGTATATTAACCTTATATTATTTTATATTAAAGGAAAAATGTTAAGATTTGTTTTTTTTCTATTCTACGAAAAAGTTTTAATTTTATTGTTAGTTATAAGTTTGACTCATTCATGTTTTTGCTTAGTAAGTTGTGAAATTAGTCAGAATTTGAAGGTTATGAGTTCGATATTTTAGTTATTTCTGAGTTACTAAGTTCTAAATTAATAATTTATGCATATTATATAAAAAAAATAAATTAAAAGACAAATACAAAATTTCAACTATTTTGTCGTATTGTGAGGCTCCGCCCCTACTTGTCATTACAATTTTGGTTCGAAATCGCCCTTAATCACTAGGATGCTTGTTAAATTGATTTTTTTTTAATCACTAGGACAAATTTGAACATTTTACCTATTATATATGAATTAATATACTATTATATAGATTAGCACAATAACATAGCTTCATAATAATTTTGGATTTTTCTTCTCTATATAATATAGGTCCATTATTAACTAAGAGGATAGGGGAAACAAATTCAAAGAATATGTTCCATTTTGTATATTAGTCTATGCGTGTAAATTAAACACTAATTATTTTAATTAAAGATAACTTATTATAATGTTTACACTTTGAATTTTCTTCATCTATTTGCGTAATATAGTCGTATATTGTTTGAATTTAGGTCAATTAACATGTATAAGTGGGCCCTTTATTCTCAAGTAAATTATTGTATTAGTCCACAAAATTAAGAAAATGATACTCTACTCAACCTAGAAGGATTTGTATTTTTTTTGACTTTTCAAATATGAACTCTTCACCATTAATGTCTTCTACCTACTTGTGATACAACTAGTGTCCTTATTTGGCTGCCAAATGTATATGGTACCCACATTCCACTTTCATTTCATTTCCTTTTCTCTTCTATTTTTAACCCCTTTTTTCTACTTTTTCTTTTTCCTCAACTGTTTCTTGAATTTTTTTCACTTGTTAACTCCAAACATAATTTATTTTTGTATGGTATTTATTTTTTGATTTTTCATTTTGCATTCACTATCTGCATTAAAATTCAACTATTTTAGATTTGTATTGTGTAGGGCTTTGTCCGAAGGGATTTACTCTCTATCAAGAATTTTTCGTATTCAAAGCTTAAACTCGAGACCTCTAGTTAAGCGAGAAACAACATCATCCCTTGCCCCATCATTTATTTAACGAAAAATCAAATTGGATGTGTCGAAAAATTTAAATTTAATTTTTTGAATGAGTTTTAATGAATTGAAGAAAGTCGATGAGTTATAACTATATATATATATATATATATATATATATAATAATAATAATAATAAAACTATGAGAATATAACAATAATAATTAATTAACAAATACGGAAAAAATTGAACATGAAATGCCCTTTTGACATTATTAAAATAAAATATAAATTAAATTAGAAAATAAATACGAAAAGGAAAAATTGATTTCACAATTATTATTTTTTGTAGTTGCACTTTCTTCAATTCCTTAAAATTCATCCAAAAAATTAAATTTAAATATTTCTACACACCCATTTTGGTTTTTCCTCAAACATATGATGGGGCAGAGGATAATATTGTTTCTTGCTTAATTAGAAATCTCGAGTTCAAACTTTGAGTATGAAAAAAATTCTTGATAGGTTATATATCTCTCCGAACAAAGTCCTACACAATATAAATTCAAAATACTCTAATTTTAATATCAGATGGAAAAAAAAATATAATACAAAAATAAAATTATGTTAAGTGTTAACAAATAGAAAAAGACAAGAAAGAGTTGGGAGGAGAAAGAAAAAGTAGGAAAAAAGGTTAAAAATGAATGAGAAAAGGAAATGAAAGAAAGTGGAACGTGGGTCCCATATACATTTGGCAGCCAAATAAGGCCTCATACAACTGACACTAGTTGTATCTCTCCCACAATAAAAAAATTCGGCAATTAGTGTTGAAAACAAATACTTGAAAAGTGAGTTTAGTATTACAAGGTTTAAGTTATATTTTCTCCGCTTCAAAATACTTGACCCGCATATTAAAAATAGTTTTTTGATTGACTTTTCTGATATGTAAGTCAAGATAACTTTATTATATTGATAAAATATACTTGTAATTAAAATTTTCTTAAGGGGTGTATCAGATCAACATAGCTAAGTAATATGAAATGAAAGAAGTATATATTAACTATGATTATTGAAAGGGGAAAAAAGGTCAATTTTACTTGTAAACTATTCGAAAATGGGATAATGTTGTCTTTCATTTTAGGTTATAATTCAAAAATACCCTTATCGTTAGTCAAGTAGCTCAAAAATACACTTGTTCCTGGTGATTTCTCCCGCTCATATGGAAAAATGTCAGTTTTACCCCTTAAATATTCGAAAAAGACAATTTCAATCTCCATCAATATGTCAATACATTAAGAAAGGGAATGTGACGAACAATGGTGAATTCGTAATTTTTATTAAGGAGATTAAAAATATAAACAAATCTTTTCATAAATATAAAAAGAAAAATTATGAAGTAGGTTCGAATAAATCTCTTGCACTCAGGCTCTACCAATGATAACTCTTGCAATGTTAGATTTTTAGTCACTATCAATTCTTGGTCAACTTTATCAACCAATGTATTTTTCAAAAGTATTACAATAATGTTTGTTAATTGACACCATACAACTATACACTAAAAATCAATTAGAAGAATCATTTTTGAAAGGTAAATAGATGGACTATTAGTTTACCAATTTAGTTTGACTTGTTATTTGTGTTTTTAGTGGGACATCCAAACGCGGCTTTATGATTAGAATTAGTTTTTCAGTTATAGACATTTGGAGTTTTGTAAAAGTGACATTTTAGTTCCAAAATTATCTTGACTTGACTTTTACCTCCATTTATTTTTTTATTTGTAAAAAAAAGAGGTATTTTTCTGCCTGCATTCCACTTCTTGAATTGGAATATTCTTTACATATATTGGTACTTTATTCCAATTAATAATTATACTAGCTTGTTCAAAATATCTTGGGTTAACCATATTTAAATCCCTTGGTTATTGATAATTCTGATTATAATCTTTACGGTATTCGACTAAACATATTTTTGTGATCTCTTTATAATAATAATATCAATGTAATTTCGTAAGTGAATTTTAAGGAATGTGGTGTATAGTTTTACCCTTATCTTGTAATGATAGATTAGTAAAGCATATCGAAGTCAAGTATGAAAAAGATATACAATAATGAAAGAACATGCTAAAAAATAAAGGAAAAAAGAGAGTAGTAGTTTTTACAAATAATACGGTAAGAGAAACAAAGGAAACAACATGTAATAATAAAATCGAAGAACAAGACAATAAGAAAATAATAATAACAATACTGGTAAGAAAGCCAGACAAATTTCGACTAGTTACTAATAATCTTCTACCTAATCATCGACCTCCATAACCTCCTATCTAGAGTTACATAAATACTAACCATCTCACTGCTTTAATTAATTATATCGTATCTTAAGTTTGTATTATTACTCTATATTTAACGATAAAATAATTTTATAAATAGTAAAATATGACATATTTTCTACCTAAAAGGATTTGAAATACACATTTTAATTAATTGAAAACTAAATCGGCTTACAATCATATATCCCTAGGACCAAAAAAAATTACCAATAACTTATGAATAAAAAGTTCTATTATCCCAAACATCTTTCAATTCTAACCAATTTCAAATTTTTATATTATTGTATTGAAATAGTGAAATGACACCATAATTAATAGGTATAGAACGAATCCAAGTGTTGAATATCAAATCGTAGAATGACTTTTTATTTTTATCTCTATAATATGCTTCTTTTGTAAAATAAATTTTATTATCTCTATCGGAGTCTTCGATTAATATTAATTTACGCCGCATAAAATTCATGAAAGGGTGACACTTTTATTCCACTCTGTTTATACAAAAAAAC
Organism: Solanum acaule; assembly: GCA_036250505.1. Lineage (NCBI taxonomy): Eukaryota > Viridiplantae > Streptophyta > Magnoliopsida > Solanales > Solanaceae > Solanum > Solanum acaule. The sequence goes on along the minus strand of JAJOOR010021436.1, from coordinate 2,560 downwards.
ACATGTTTTATATTATTATGGGATAGACATATGTACAAAATACATGTGATTAATTAGTTAAATACAAAAGCATATAGTGATTAATTATTATTTGCATATATAATAACAAATGTACAACTTGTCTGCTGACCAGACATTAATCTTTACACATTGATTATCGACGATCTTAATTTCTCAGCAAGGAAATCTGTTGTTTCACAAAACTCATCATTCATCTGTAAAAAAATAAAATTAGGAGAGAAAATAAATATTATCATATATAACAAATTGAAATATATTTAAAACAATGCAATTAATGTATTATGAATTATGATGTACTTCATTGACATTCATGAGTATGAGATAAATTATTTATGAATATATATTAAGTAATTCGTTTTACACAAATATATAATTTTTACTAGAGATTATTGGATTTTATTGAACCTGTAAACTATAGTTGATTCGTTGTTGCTCACCAACGAATCAAATATCAGTATGGAGTTCATTTGGCAAAACTAAATTTCACTATTTAAGAATTGATCGAGCTGTGGAAGTAGCCACTAATATTTGTATTAGGGTAGACTGTCGTCTGTTTATATCATAACTCTTGGGGTACAGTTCTTCTCTGAATTCTACTAACGCGGAATGCTTCGTGCAAAAATATAGTAAGATGGAATTCAAACCTGAGCAATAACTGTGATATGCATTGAGGTGGTGCCAAATGGCATGAAATTGGTGGTCTTGATAGTTAAATGAAGCCTTTGGATCACACTTAATATTTCATCAATATTTCCTTTTTGTTGGTTTTTGTATAATAATATTGTAATGAGCAACTCTTTTTCTAAACTTTTTACTTCAACTTCTGGTAATAAACTACTCTTCTTCATCATGTCTATGGTAGATTGATGATCATCTTGTTTTACCCTTTCACCAAGTTGTCTAATGAGAGTGGCTGCTCCTTCAAGAATTGATGCCTTGTCCATCTATCATATAATAATTTAACATGTTTCAATTAACGCGCAGATACAAAATTTAATATTATGTGTTGGAGTTTAAAATCATACTTTTAAGTATTTAGTGAATTTCGTAACAATATATACAGAATTTGAGCCAAAATTATTATGTCTGAATGATCTACGACTAATATTATATTGCATGCACTTACATATAGTTACCATGAATTTTATAAGTTTAGTTACTCAAGATTGAGGTTTCGGAAGATGGTTAATCAAACGCCCCTCAAGAGTTTTGAAAATGGAAAATATTTTGATAGGAAGTGTATTTTTTCCTCATTAATTAAATGTTATTAGATAACGATTAATAAAAGGAATAATAACAAAATGAAAGTTCATAAAAGGGAAGAAAATTCACGTCAGTCACCAAATTTTTTTATTATGCCCACAAACTTACCATAAAATGGGTTATGTACCATTCAAATTTAAATTAATCGAGTCAGTACGTACCTTGTTGAGGCCAGGAATGAGAGAGGCTAAGGAAACAAACAACTTAGATATCTTCTTTCTTCTCTTTCTTTCAGCTAACAAATGTTCATGTGCTTGCTCCCCACTCCTTCTTTCTCCAAATTTTGCACCAATAATATTATTATTATTTGAGAAACTTATAGTATTATTTGCCTCTTCCTTTGGGATTAACAAAGAATTTTCAAAATTATTGTTGAAAGAAATTATGCAAGCTAAAGAATTTGCCTTTTCATCTTCTTCTTTATGAAGTTGTTTTCTTGATGTCTCACCATTATTATGTTGAGAAAAGATAAGAGCAAGATCATCCATTTTTTTGAGAGATTATTGGAGAAATTAAAGGCCAATTTGTATATTTTGTGTATCTATCATGACTTTAATATATAGTGCTACAAAAAATAATTTCATATAAGGGAAGATGCAAGTTGTTGCTTAAACGGCCATGATGTTACCCCTTAACAATATTAATATTAATAATCTACGTAGCTATTTAATTTCAAAGGTATATATATCTAGTTTTAATCAGGGGTGGCTCTAATAAATCGGTGGCCTTAAGCCAAATCCGAATGGAGGCCTTAAAATCTACGTAGCTATTTAATTTCAAAGGTATATATATCTAGTTTTAATCAGGGGTGGCTCTAATAAATCGGTGGCCTTAAGCCAAATCCGAATGGAGGCCTTAAAATCTACGTAGCTATTTAATTTCAAAGGTATATATATCTAGTTTTAATCAGGGGTGGCTCTAATAAATCGGTGGCCTTAAGCCAAATCCGAATGGAGGCCTTAAAATCTACGTAGCTATTTAATTTCAAAGGTATATATATCTAGTTTTAATCAGGGGTGGCTCTAATAAATCGGTGGCCTTAAGCCAAATCCGAATGGAGGCCTTAAAATCTACGTAGCTATTTAATTTCAAAGGTATATATATCTAGTTTTAATCAGGGGTGGCTCTAATAAATCGGTGGCCTTAAGCCAAATCCGAATGGAGGCCTTAAAATCTACGTAGCTATTTAATTTCAAAGGTATATATATCTAGTTTTAATCAGGGGTGGCTCTAATAAATCGGTGGCCTTAAGCCAAATCCGAATGGAGGCCTTAAA
>JAJOOR010021435.1:0-18619 GCA_036250505.1 Solanum acaule | reverse complement strand
ATTTCTTGGTTATCAAATCATAAATTCCATTAAGAAATGATTATTGTGATTACGTCTAATGCTTTTCTCATTTCAAAATCTTTCCTTCATGTGTTATTATGCTTTTCGCTCTACTGGTCGACATCATGAGAGTTGATGTGGTATGTTATCATTGTTGTAAATTCTAGGTTCTTGATCGTGGAGAGAAGATAGAGCTTCTTGTTGATAAGACAGAGAACCTTCATCACCAGGTTATCATTTTATATTTATTTTTTTAAAACTTGCATTTAAATCCTTCTATTGAGAACAATTTAAATCAGATGGTTTCAATTTTATTTTACAGTTTGCTTTTGTATTATCTTACCATTTGGGAATGGGATCGACTCTTACTGGTGCTCAATCTTCATATGGACAACTTTCTTCATAGGATATCATTATTACTTTTTGCATGTTAATCTTAACTTGAGGTTACTCTTAGGTAATGTTACTATGTGGTTTATAAGTGAGCTACAAGTGAACAACCCACCATCCTTTTTGGATGTCCTTCAGTTCATGCTGAGTTGAGTGCCAACTTCACTTTGGTGGGGGTCATCAAATTTTTGCCTTTTGCATTGCATGGGATTCTAACTTATCCATAGGCTAAGGTGGGTTGCCCTGTCAACAAGATGATGTCGCCTTTGATTTGCTTGATTGTTGCCTACCTTGTTCTTCCATTAGTCTGACTTTTTCGTAACCCTATGATGTTGGGAGACAATGGTGTTCATATCTTCCTCAACTTACACAAAAGAAGTTAAATAAGCTTATACTTCTTTCTTCATTAAAAATTAAAAAAAGGAGTAAAAGAAGCTTACCTGTTTGCTTGCCCCCTTCTGTATGTTGTAATGAGATGTGTTCTAGTGCTGTATAGATGGACTACCATTGATGGTTGGCAATATCCGCCTGACGTCTAAAGATATTATATGTATCCTTGTCAAATTGATCAGTTCGTTATAATATTAGTTAACTTATCCTCCCCCTCCAAAAAAAAAAAGATTTGTTATGATATTAATTAGCTTCAGTTTTCATTTAAGCAGCAACTTTGTTGTAGTTAACCATCATTAATGTATAGAGTTCTGGTGGCTGTTGTTTCCATGTTTGTTTTGCCCCAAAAAGAAGTTTGTGCCATCTGTACAAAGCACCAATCAATGCTAGTGGCTTCTTTGATTGTAACAGGCACAGGACTTCAGGAACACGGGAACCCAAATACGGAGGAAGATGTGGCTGCAAAACATGAAAATCAAGCTGATAGTGTTAGGTATCCTGATAGCTTTGATCCTCATCATTGTTCTCTCAGTTTGCAAGGGATTCAATTGTGGAAAGTGAGGATGTTTCTATTGTGATGCTATAGTTGTATGAAAAGCTTTGTCTTATATCAGCATTTACAATTCTGTGAGAATAGAGACGGTGTATGTTCTGTATGTATTAGCCTACTCACTTTTTTTCTGTTTGTTGGAGCAGAAAGGATCTGAGTTTTCTCTTCTTTATATTCTGGTCTAAATGTCGTAGTATATGATGCCGCCATTGAGAGGTCATTTTGTGCTGTTAATGATATGTTCCTTTTTGTAAGAAAAAGACCTGCAATGCTAGAAACTATTGTCAATGATATTCAATTTTTCATCCAGTTGGTTTTGCGTTAGGTCTTTGACCATTTTATATGTTGGTAACCCTACATACCCTTAAGCATTGCTGAAGAATATATTTTTGTTTAGGGCACTTGGCTGGTTTATTCAAGTAGCAAAGCCTTTTTCCAACTTCGTAAAATTTTCAACACTTCTTTTTATTTATTTTTTAATAGTATTACTAAGAATTGGGGGATGAGGAAGGGCAAATGGAGAGGTGATTGTAAGGTGTGGAATCTAATCATCTTATACAGCAACAACAACAAACGAGTGAGATTTGAGAATAGTAAGATGTACGCCTTATTTTATTAGGATTAAGGTTATATCCAATTGATCCTTGTCAACCTTCCTATTTTATTTGAGCTTAAGATTAACAATAAAAGTGAGCTCACACAAAACAAACCTTGGTTGAATGTGAAGAATAACGACTCTTTTATTTGAGCTTAAGACTAACAATAAAAGCGAGCTCACACAAAACAAACCTTCGTTGAATGTGAAGAATAGCTTCTATTGTTTTAAGTCTACAAAGATTTTATAACAATAAAAATAAAATAAAAGTATATTAATGTTCACTGAAGAAGAAGATCGCCATTTTTAATTTCCCTCCAACTCTAACGCCGGGACTTAAACCTTATAGTTGTCCATTTATTTAGTTTCCCTCCAACCCCAAGACCGGGACTTTAACATTATAGTTGGAGTTAGAGGGTGTTTCTTGATACATATGTATCAACATTTATCCTTTCGTACCAATCTAAGGACAAACAAACTTTTTATGTGTTTTTGAAAAATTATTTCACTTTATTTTATTTAAATATAAGTATCTTACTTCTTTTCAATTCTATACCAAAATATGTAATTTTCTATTTATTTTTTTAAAAAAAAATTCAAAAATTCCTTTTAATTTCTTAAACTTGGTCTCCATCAAAGTAATTAACATGGGACGGAGGCATTAGTACAGTAAAATTAATGGGCTGCCGTGATTGGGTCCGCTGACCCGTTTTCGTGCCCTCTGTTCATCGAGCTCTGGCAATGCCGTCTCCGCTTAATCCCAGTTTGAAAAGGAAAAGGAAAAGGAATGAGCGGGACACGAATTATAAGAGGGAAAGGATGAAGCTGATTCGCTGGACCTTCTTCTTCAACTTATAACAATTATGGCCACTTCTGATTCTCAGCGTCGCTGCGTTTTTGGTTAGCATTTCCCCCTAATTTTCTGTATCTCAGTTTTATGAAATTCTGTTTGGATTATTGTAATTATGCAAACTGTGTTGCTTAATTAGTTGAAAAGATTGGAACTTTAACCAATTGGACACACTGGGTTGCTTTTGTGTGTATATTAGTACTGATAGTAGGATATTAACGTAATTTGAATTTATTTGTGGGTGATGTAGTTGGGAATATACCATATGATGCTACTGAGGAGCAACTAATGCAAATCTGTGAGGAAGTTGGACCAGTTGTTTCCTTCAGGTCTATTTATTTTCTTTGCCTTCTCCCTTAATTGACTCAGGGACTGCTTTATCTTTGTTTTATTTAGTTGAAGCAGCTGATTTTGTTATCCATATAAAATACTGTCCTTTTGCAAGTTTCCAACTTACAAGTGCACTAACATTATAATATCTGTAAGAAAGTAGTGAAGATGATAAACCAAATACTCTTTTAACCTTTTGATCATCCCAAATTCGGTGTTTTTTGTAATGCTGATTTTCTGGTCATGCATCCCTGTAGATGTTAGTTTGCTGATTGAGGATTTGAGGTGACTAATGGACAAAGTGAACTCTACAGCTAGAATACCTAATATCATTTAATCTTTTGTATAAAAATGAATGCTTGTCCAGTTCCAAAAAATGAATGCTTGGAGTTTTTACCGCAGCTGGTCGGAAACTTTTCACCAGCAAGGATTTTTAAATTCTGTTTAGAGAGCATTATGTGGAGGATGACCAACTTAAGGAGACTCTTTTTCATCTGATAGGAGCTGATTTCTTCCTCTTTCTCCTTTTCTTACTTGGATGAGTCTACCTAGCATTTCTCATCTTTCTATTTCACTCTATTTTCCTCCTCAGATTAGTGATTGATAAAGAAACTGGGAAACCAAAAGGTTATGGATTCTGCGAATACAAGGATGAAGAGACTGCATTAAGTGCTCGCCGCAACCTTAAGGGGTATGAAATAAATGGTCGGCAGCTAAGAGTTGATTTTGCTGAAAATGATAAAAATTCCAACAGAAATCGTGAACAAGTAAGACATTTAAATGTCCTTGGACAATTTATTGTATTACTCCTTACCAAAAACTACTACAATGTGTTTATTTCTCTACCTGTTTCTTAATTTCTTGTCCCTGGAGTGAACATCCATTTTCCTGCTTATTTGAGCTGCTTGTCTCAACCAAAATATCCATACATATCAAAGTTATTGGATTTTATGGTTCTCAACAACTGGCGTCTGGCTATTTCAAAACCATGACAGTGTTGGTGGAGTTGTGGAGATGCTTAAATTTCATATAAGGTGGTGTTGGCATCTCACTAGGTTCTGTGGGTGATGAACTTATTCTTTTTTAAGATATCCAGCATTAATGTGATTGGCTTCTATCCTGGTTAATGACAAAATTGGTATCTGGTGCTTTAACCATTTTAGCTACCTGCAATTTGCTCACTTATTCTACTTTTGCCTCTACAGTGTTTCACCTATCTGACTTGCATATGTCAATTTCTTCGTAGTCGTTCGTAGATTTTTGGGATCACATCTTACTCTAACTTTTCTGTTTGATGTCCTATCTTGATCTGGACATCTAACCTAGTCATTGGCGCATAAAACTTGTTGAAGTAAAGTATTCATCATGACAAAGTTTCAGTTATATAGTTTGTTCAGTTGGAAGAATCTATGATGCCCTTCAATCTTGAATTAACTGTCTTACTTTCTATTTTGAATTAAAATTAAGACCTTTTTGATGAAGTAAGATAATTGCATTGATAGAGTCACCAGAAGATTCAAATTACAAAAGTATGATGCGACTCCTATACTGAATCAGGGAGTCGATGATTTCCAAAACTAACTTGGATCATTTACTTCCTCATGTTTTTATGTTTGTTTTTTTCAAAACTGGTATCTACTTCCCCATGATTTCACCAACAAAAAGGGTTTGGAAGGTGCTTAGCCTGTTATCATTGGAATGGTCACTGAAAAGTTGTGCCCGGTCAGAAGACTGTTCCTAAATTAGGATGCAAGTAGCACTTTTTAATATTCAAACCCCTCTTGAAGAGAAGGGCAGAAGCATAAATATTGTGAGAGAACTTCATCTGTGACGTATTACCATTATTTTTCTGGACGTCAATTTTTCCAACTCAAGCAAATACTTTGTTGAACCCCACCGAATGAGTAAAGAGAAACAAACAAAAAATTAGCATGTAAGGAAAGCAAATGCTTCTTTTCTCTAATTTTTAATAACATCTATTCAATTGACCATGTTTGTCTTTTCGGCAGGGTCGCGGCGGACCTGGTGCGAATGTTGGTATGTTTCAATTTCACTTCTGCTTTTCACCCTTTCTTTTTCAATAAGCAAAATAGAGAGGGGGGGAGGGGGGTTCATATCATCAATTGTTTTTTATTCTCTTTGAAATTAGAATCTAACGTTTTCTACGGTACTATCAGATCCCCAAAAACACATTGGGGGACTAGCTGTCCCTGTGGATTCTTCACTTCAGCAGCCATTAGGCATGTCAGTAGCTATGACTGCTGCAGCCGTTATGGCAGGAGCTCTTGGAGCTGCTCAGAGTGACTGCTCATTCAGTCAGTCTGGGATAGATCCTTTAACACTACATATGTCCAAATTGTCTAGGAGCCAACTGAATGATGTTGTGTCTGAGTTCAAGGTCAGGATGTTGATTGCATACGTCTCCAACTCATGATATTTCTAGTTCTGCTTGACTATTGCTGCAAAATTATAAAATAGCAACAAACTTGGACAACATACCCAGTGTAATCCCATAAGTATGCAAGCCTTGTGGATAACTGCTTGACATGATTATTGTAATTTTGATGACAGGCAATGTGTACAGAAAACAAGGAACAGACACGCCAACTGCTGCTAGCAATTCCAAATTTGTCAAAAGCTCTTTTTCTGGTATTAACCTATGGTAGATGCTCCACATATTGCAAGTTTCTGCTGTTGTTTAGCATTTTTTCTATTGCCGACTTCAAAACAATCATCTATTCTTCATTGCAAATTGCATAGCCGTTTTTCTTTTCTGGAGTGCTGAGCATGCTTTATTGCAACATGAAGGGGGTCATATTACTTGTTCTCAGCATCAGAATATCACTGTTGTTTCTTTTTACATTGCATGATTATTGAAACCACACAGTTACTAGTTTGTATTTGTTTGCCAATGCAGGCACAGCTAATACTGGGAATGGTAACCCAACCAATGGTTCGTTCACTGGTTCCTTTGTTTTAATACCTCTCTCTCTCATATATATTTATATAGATAAGCTGTCAAAATGTATCTTTTCAAAATTCCTATAGCTTTCCTTTCCTTTATTGTTCTTTTGAGTTTGATTCCTATTGTTTTGGTATCAGAATCACGTTAAGGATCGCCTAGTTCTTGATTTTATTTGAAAATCAGCAGACACACATAAGTTGTCTTCATTTTATTAAGGACATTCTACTGCTGCTGCTGTTTTAGTTGTTTTTTGAGGAATCAGTTTGTCAAAGAGCAACACCAGATAATCTTTGAAATTTGCAGTTGCAGACACCAAACATTGGGCAATCTGCTGCACCTAAGCTGCAGCCATTGGCTCTGGATAGTCAGCAAAGTCAACAACTGGCAACTCAGTCTCTTCTTGGGTTACCCCCACTTCCCCCTAGTTTGCTCCCCCAGGCACAGCCTCAGACTCAACTAGCACAATCGCAGAACCAAGTTTCGCAAAGTCAGTTGCCTAAGCCTTCTAGAAATCCTTCCATCAATGCAACCCAAGTCAATGTGTCAATTAATCCACCAATTCAGGTGGGAACTTCTGTTGCTGTAAAGCAGCAAATGCAGCCTTTTTTCTTACAACAAGCTGGGCCAGTTGCTTCCATGAATTTTATATATAATAGTCAGCTGGGGACAGAAAAGACAAGATATCATCCTCCTCCTTCATCAATGCGTTCCCCATCATTGGAACAAGGTTTTCAGGTGTATATCTTTATTTACTGTTAGTCTACAACTGCAAATAAACGAACACAGCTGGCAAAATATAAAATCTATGGGAACATTGATTTGAAAATAAGTTAATAAGGACAATATAACTTACTTTGGATGATTGTCATGCTTGAATGGTTGAGTAAGTAATTTTCCAAGGAATAAATTTTCCGTAGAAGGAAGAGAGCTTAAATATTGGATTCTCTTAATAGATTTAGGATGAAACAAGAAGATGACTAGAATCTTATGCAAAAGGTTGCTTTATGATACAAGCTCTGCTCCTTACCCCTTTTCTACTCATGGAAAATTTACTTGATATGTCTCCCAAACGCAATAAAATAGGAAGTCCATAGGATAGTATCTGTATGGAACAGTATGTATCTTTCTGCAAGAGACTTACCTCCAGTGATGTTATAGTTTGTTTCTTCCAAAGGGACATCAATGTGAACTTGCATAATTTTGTTTTTTTATTAACAGGGAAATCCTTCAGTAGTTTCTGGTGTCTTGGATAATACGAATAAAGACTCTCGACGACCCCAGGCTCCTAATAATTCATCTTTGATTACCAGACCAGCTTACCCTTCAGGTTTGCGTGAGGTGAAGAGAGGGGCAGCATATAATCTAGATCTTCTGAGTCGGCAATCGAAAACGGCAAGGCTAAATGATGGAATAAGTTATGCCTTACCTGATGCAAGTGTATCTACGCCCCAGTCAGGATGCTCGACTCAAGTTTTAGCTGCAGCAGAAATGTCAAACCCTGATAAACAAGCTACTCAGGTAATTTTAGAGTGTTGAGGTTTCTTTGTAATCGATTGAAGGAACTTAAGATAGATCAATTGCAAATGATAAGTGCATTTAGATGTTTCTACTTCCATTTGTTTTATTGCTTGATATATTGATTTGACAGTATGCATAACTAATACATCCGATGCATACAATCTTCGATGTGAATATGTTAAACGCCCCTTATTGTTTTGATTTGATACTTTATTTAGAATCACATGGAATGTAAATATAATATGGTAGTTTAGTTATATTAAGAAATATTCTTCTTTTTTAACAGGTACAGCTTCCCTCAGACGTTGAGTCTGCCTTGCTGCAACAAGTACTGAGTCTCACTCCTGAACAGTTAAGTGCACTGCCACCAGATCAACAGCAGCAGGTCATTCAGCTCCAACAGATGCTTGGGCAGCCAACATAGCCAAACTTTAATACGTGAGGAGGACCTCAGATACTTGCCCCACCGAAATATTTGTGCAGAAGGGCATGTTGTCTTTTGGATCATTTACCATATTGTAAAGTGATTGATTTCCAAATGATTGTAAAAATGCAGTTGGGTGTATTACATTCATGTAATGACTATAAGCAGGCTGTTTATAAGCTAAATGAAAGAAAGAGGAAAGAGTTTTGTAGCTCCAGTTGTACTCTAGCATTAAATATTTATTCCTATTATTGTTCTGAAGCACCCTATGAAAGTGTGGTACTCGATATCACCCTCATATAGGGATGACAATTGAGGCAGGATAGGGCGGGTCAAAGCTTTTATTTTCAAAAATTAAACGGGAAGCACCCGATAAAAGTGTAGTACTCGATGTCACCCTCATATAGGGATGACAATTGGGGCGGGTCAAAGCCTTCTCATATAAGGATGACAATTGGGGCGGGTATAGGGTGGATCAAAGCTTTTAGAAATAGTTTATCACTTGCTATTTTAGCAACTATAAAATTTTGTCCAATTTAATGTTGCTACGGGTAAATTGAAGTAATTAGCAGCCACATGAACTTTCAATTAATTCATAGTTAATGTACAATTTACTGCTGAATAGTGCTGATATTTTTTATTAATGTGTTAAAAAAGATTTGACTTTGAATTAATTGATCTTTAAATATAGTGTAATAGATCTACTGCTTTTACCGTAACAAAAGTAATCAACAACTAATATATCTAAGAAATTACTAAAACAAAAAATGAAAATGTAATGTTAGAGTGATTAGATAGAAAGAAATACTAAATTTTAATAATGAGAATAAAGAATATGTAACTAGGAACTAAATGAAGCACGACTAAACAGGGCTAAATAGAGCAGGGCAAGGCTATATTTAAACAAGACAGATAAACGGCGCAGAACAAAGCAAAACTTTAACAGGGAGAAACTGATCCATCCCGCACCGCCTCATTGTCAGCACTATCCTTAAACCTTATATGGACATTTGAGTCATGTAACTGGTGAAAGCCAAAGTCAGGTTCTAACGGCTTGTTTGGTAACTGGTTAGAGTTATGTAAGTATTAGACTATTTCCCACTCATCTCTATTTTACTCTCCATTCTCTATATTTGGAGAGTAAAATAGAGAATGGGCACTCCAACCCACCTTCATATCATTCTCTATTTTTCAAATTTAGAGAGTTCTATTTCACTTTTTCAATACTTTATTATTATTTCTATTACTTTCTAATCAATATATTATTTTACATATAATGTCATTAATTAAATATCTAATATTCATAATTCTTTTTTAAATGTAATATAATATTTTTAAACATATATTATTTAATATATACTACTTTCATCCAGAATTAATAGTATTTTAATTTTTTCTAATTTTCATCAATAATATAATTTGATTTTATTATTAATTTTCACTATAAAGAATACACAAAATTAAAACGATAAGATGAAAAATTTAATTTAAAAATACAATACATAATATGATATTTTAAATACAAGATAACAATACAATACAATACATAACATAATGACTACATGTATTATACTGCACAACATGATAATTGAGGATGAACGTGATCCTAATGCACCAATTCAAGATGTCGTAGAGGCTCCAACTCCAACGACAGAAATGGTGGTAGATGAAAATCTCTGATTTGAACAATTTATAGTTAGACATAAAAAAAATTAAGGACAAAAATGCTCATTTTGAACTCCATAATGCATTAATGGAGCATTTATTAGAGCAACGTAATAATTTTGAAAATTGAGTGTTTATGTAATTGTATTTCACTTTTATTTGAATTTGTATATTATATTATATTTTCTTACAATTTATGTTATTTAAAAATTTAGAATAAAATATAATTTTATATTGAATAAAAAATTTGAAAAAATAAAATTTTCTATCACATGAAACTTATATAAAGTAATTATTTGGGAAAAAGAAATAAAGGATTTTTATTATGAAATAAGAAAATAAGAATGAAATAAAAATAATAATATAATATTCTGGAGAGAGAAAAATATAACTTTTTAGAGAGTAAAATAGAGAATTGGATTGGAGTTGGTTGTCTGAAAAATTAGAAAATTCTATATTTGGAGGGTAAAATAGAGTATATGGTTGGAGATGCCCTTAGTAATGCATAGATTTGCAACTTAGAAATTCGCATAACTAACATTTGTATAAGTTATACAAGATTTAGTTATTCCACTTTATATTCTGCATAGAATAAATATAAATTCTCATAACTTATACAAATGTTAGTTATGCGAATTTCTAAGTTGCAAATCGAAAGTAAATTTGTGCTAATCCACAATCATGGACCCGCTATGCAATAAAGAAAGATACATTTCACTTTCCTTCCGAACAAGCAATGATTGAGCTACCGCGGAAGACTATGAAACAAATATTCACAATCCACAATTATGAACTCGGCTCTGTACTAAAGAAAGGTGCATTTGCATTCTTTTCATTCAGAACAAGCAATGGTTGAGCTACCGCAGAAGCCAGTTTGAACAAACACTGACAATCCACAATCATGATCTCGGCTCTGCACTAAAGAAATGTGCATTTGTATTCACTTTCATTCAAAATAAGCAATGATTGAGCTACCGCAAAAGCCAATATGAACAAACACCGACAATCCACAATCATGAACTCGGCTATGCACTAAAAAAAGGTGGATTTATATTCACTTTTATTCAGAACAAGCAATTGTTGGGCTACCGCAAAAGTTTGAACAAACATTGACTTCTCATTGTATTAATTTTATATATTAATAACTTACTTTCCGGCTAAACATAACATTATTTATACAAAATTTAATGTCTTAATGTCGGCATAATTCACCTTCAAACAACCCCTAATTGGATAAAAGCAGCTCATAATTAAGCAAAACATAACTAATCTCGCTCCATTCAGATAAAAGTTAATGAACATCTTTAAACTGAAAATCTGAAATGAGTTTCTGTTTGTTACATTAACTAGTGAAATTCATGACCACTTTTACATAGAATATAATCAATATAGATGCTGCTCTCTCCATTTTAGTCTGGAGTGAAGATGGTCTTCAAATAGGGGGAGAAAATTTTGTTTTATCGAACAGCACGTCAAGGGTTCAATTCCTGCTAACTTCAAAACAAATAAAAATACTGTCAAAGTATAGTTAGCAACTCCTCTTCTTTCTTCATACTCCTATCATCCTCTCATTTTGTTCCTCTCTATTACCTCATCAAATTTGAGTCGAGTTTCTTTCGAAAGCAGTCTTTCTCTCTATCCCATTTTGCGGGATTTCAGTGGGTTTGTTGTTGTCGTATTTACCTCATCAAGCTGCTCTTGTTTTGATGGTTTTTCATCATCAAAATTCCAATTCTCACACAAAACTCTCTTACCTATTCCACCACTTCTACACACACCTAACACCCCGCCACCACCACCACCACCAATCTTAAACCTCACTTTCCCTCTCTTCAATGGCAATTCAAGTCCTTTCCTTTCCTTTTCCCCACTATCAGTTTTTTTCTCCTCTTTCTTCTCCCTCTCTGGTTCCTCAGTTTTAGCACAATATCCCCAAAGTTCCCTTCTTCTCCTCTCAACAATTTCCTTCTCGTGATTCTCAATCACCGGCATTACTGGTAGCCATGTTGGAATATGCTTCTTCTCTCCTCCAATGTACTCAATCTTACTACTACCTACATTTCTCAAACCTTTTCTGCTTCCTACTGAAAATATTTTCCTAGGCAACGGTTTTGCGAATGGAATTTCCTTGGAATCCTCCGTAAATGTATCAAGTTTCTTCACCGCGCCGGAGTTGAGAAAGCAATCGGTAGCTCTCCATGCTCCGGGGAATCCACTCACGGAGCTCAGCTCATCCACGGCGGCGATTGTGTCGACGAGATTTGCCTGGGTACGGCATGCTGAGTTGGCTGAATCCGCGGCTGACTTAGCGATTGTTCTCAGGTACCTGATGGCGATGTCTGTTAGGATTCCGAGAACGGGAGCTTCTGCCGCTGTGAATCCGATTGAACTGCAGATCTGCGCAACTGCTGTTCTGGTTATGGTGAAGGCGTAATCGGATTCCGATAAAGGCGTGGACGGAGGAGGAATCGTCATAGCCGTCGCCTTCGCCGCCAGAGGACGGTTGCGATTTGATTTTGAACTCATGTGGGCGGCTCTGCTTCAAGAGTCCTCGAAACAAAAACCCTAGATGTTCATTGGAAGAAAGTTTTAGAGGCAGAGTGGGGGCTCGAACTCGTGCCGTTAATTGCCGAAAGTAATAAACTGCAAACCAGTACGCTAGGAAATCTAACAGTAACGATTTTTATTTTATAACATTATTTAATTAAAAAACAGGAGAGAGATGTTTACCTTGTACGAACTTGAGGTCGATAAATCTGCAAATCTAGAAATTTACTTCAGCCAATTGCATTTTCCCAATTTCTTTCTGTTTAAGAACTACAAAAGAATTTGTGTAAATATAACAAATGTTTAAGAAAAACAAGTCAAGACACACACATCAAGATGTTTATCAGCGAGTGAAGGCGACCGATCAATAAAGAGGATTTTGTCCCAGGCGACTGCTCAATAAAAAGGATTATTTTCTGAATAATACAATGTAATGAAAAACGGCATGGACTATGTATATGGTAACTTACTAGGGTTTACGTAACCCATGCTGGATTAATCGTATTCTGGGCCGGAGCTCTGAACCTATTCGAAATGGCCCATTTCTACTAAGAGGCTGAAAAAGGAATAGAGGTATGACTGGCATAACATTTACGATTGAATTAAAAAGTATAGGGATTGGACAATTTGCCGAAGAAAATACTCGAATAAGAAATCGAATTGAGATAGATACCGATCAAATTGAATGTATTAAGCATAAGCAACTTCTTGCTACTGATCCCGACATACGAGAGTTTCGTTCAACTACAAGCATGAATCAAGGGGAAAATGAAATCATATGTTGGAAGGTGAATTGAATGGGGTTCAAGTTGTTCATTTCCTAAAGTCAAATTATAATTTTACATTTAAAGGAAGTATTAGGAGTCTACTTTAGCGATGAACTCAAATATGCAAAATATCACGATCCAACTCGTCATGAGAGACACTCACCCTAAATCCCTATGGTGGGAGGACCACTATCTAATATCATGCAAAACGTTTAACAACATAAGGAGATTGTTTTCAAAAATTTCAAACAAGTTTCATAAAAAAAAGTCATTGTTACCAATCACTCGCGGACAACCCCCCTTAAAAACTGAAAGTCGTGTATCAAAACATCTCTCTAGTCTAGAAATGAGGTTCAACCTCCAACAAAGCAATATAAGTCTGGAAATGGACCACAGAGAGAAGAGAAATCTATAGCATCCCAAAAGAATCAACTCACCCTTGAATTCAGGAAATGCGAATGTCAGAATTAGATCGCAAAGCAACCGTCAGAATATACTTTATACTCACCAACAAAAGAGCAAGTACAATATCAGTACACAAAATTCACAGTGTACTAATAGGATCATCTATCGGCTCCAAAGATACGAAATATGAAAAGCAACCACAACTTAGTAAAATAGATAACAAATGCAACAACATGACAAACAACAATACAACAAATCAATCTGGTTCATTCACGAAACTCACACACAAAAATAATCAATGTATCAGGCGTGGTACCTTAGTCAACCATTAGAATGTACCGACATGGTACTCGAGCCAACTATATATATGAATACTTCGTATCAGGAATGGTACCTAAGCCAACTATTAGTATGTATCATGCATGGTACCCGAGCTGACCAAGGGATATCCTGTATCAGCCGTGATATTTGAGTCAACAAACAATCATACATCTATAATCATAATAAATACAAATCACATTTCTACACCAAGTAAGCACATTGTCGCATGTAATTAATAACAATATGACATGTCATATTATATTTCTTTCATTTTCCCTAGCCATATGTTATATAGGTGAAACTAATGCACCAATTAATAAACACATATTACATAAATGGTAATCAAATAATCATCATCTTCCTCGAATCGAGCTTGAAATGCTCTATTGAAATTGAGCCTTCACGAGTCAGGTGTTGACGCGCAATTTTGGCCTAACATTTCCAAAATTCGTAACTTTTAAGTTTTATTTATTTAATAATTTAAAAGACATTTTTTATAATTTTGAATAAGTTTATCGATAACTATCCTTATTTGTCAAAATTTAGAATTTTTTTTTATCATTTAATTTTAATTACATTATTTTTTGTCACAACAAGTTGACTACGTTCAAATATTTATTCATTTCGATTAAATCATTAGTTCTGATAAATTGCATTTTTTACATGTCATTAGCTACGTTCATTATACTTTTTAATAATCATTTTATTTGTTACAGTTGTTAATATTAATTTTGATTTTGCATAATCTAGAAATTCATTCGAATATGAATAAGATTTCACGAACAGATATTTTTAAAGGCTAGTGATTTTCGCGCATGATTTTAAAAGAATGGTACTATACTATAGGTAATTTTTTATTTTCTATATAAACAATGGCTTATTCATTAGGTCAAGGGTGGTGTATAATATTTTTTTAATATTGGGAGAAACAATTTCCAAATAGAAAAAATCCTAATTTTTTCCTCTCACATTTTCCTCCCTTAGCCGACACCACCAAAACTCCACCTATCGCCACCACTAAAACCTCACTCAAACAGCCAACCAAATGACCCTATTTCCCGACCAACAGATCCAAAACCCCAACCCATTTTTCCGACGACCCCGACCCCAAACCACATATAACCACCTCAGAAACAACCAACAAATCAGACCCATTCCCTTTCCCCTTTCCCCTTTCAATTTTTTATTTGTTTTGCAGGTATATGAGCTCCGACCACCACGAAGCTGCAAGCTTCGCGCTTCAAACGGAATAGCCACGATACCGTCAAGCTCATCTTTGAAGAATCGCAATGGGTTTGAAAGAGTTTAAATCTTCATCCACAAGATCCAACCAACCCAAACAACACATATCTCCAGCAAACAGTCAAGAATAACAATTGCCAAACAATCACACACCGAAAAATACCAACAAACTCCATCTTCAATAATGGTAAACATTTAGATATTACTTTTTAATTTTATTTTGTGTTTGGATTAATACTTATGCTCTTTCTCTTCTTATTTTTAATCGTCTTGTATTTTGATTTTTGAAGCAGCCATATTTTTGTCAAAATACCTGATTGTTATTCATCTTCTGTATCTTGTTATGATAGGTGCTTAGCTTTATTTACTTTGATGTTTTATTTTTGTTCATATTTAGTTGATGTTGATGTTTTTTATTTGTTTATTTATTTTTTATACATTCCAAAATGCTTCCAGCAATTTTCATTAATATTATTTTAATCTAGTTATGTTGTTACTTTATTATTATTATTGTTTTATTGTTTGTTATCATTTAGGTACTTATATATATTATTTTATTTCATCTTTGATTCTTTCATGTATAATTGTGATGGTGTTTTAGTATTAATATTTTTTTAAAAAAATTATGCCACTATTTCTATGATTTTTTTCTAACCGTGATTATTAATTGTTTTATTTAAGTCTAATCATTTTAATTGTTTGTTAAAGACATCTGATTATTTTTGGTTCATTTGAATATACTCCATTAGTAATTTAGTTTATTTGTTTTAGTCGTATGTTTACTGTTTAACTATTACTTTTAATATTGGTTGGTCATTTGTATTATTAATATTAATTTAACCAAAAATTCTTTAATATTTTATTGGATATTACATTCTTAAATTTGTTTTGTTTTGTTTTATTCCATTGCTAAAGAAATTTGCATACATTATCTGTCAGATTTGGCCAATGAAGAAACTACTGTCGATTTTCAAGGCCTCCCGTGTTAATAAGACGGATTTATATTTTTTAAGATATTGTTTAATTCATTTATTTGATTCATATTTATTTATTATTAACACATTTACTAAGTGTCTTTACAGGTATCCGGAGCTGCTTCTCATTGAAGCTATTCAAACAAAGTTCGAACAATATTTTGATTCATTATCGTATATTATTGACAATAGGCAAATCTATGTTGTTTCTTATTTTATTTTATTTTATTACTTGTGTATATTGTATGTTTGTTTTATTTGTATGTTATTTTTATCTACTCCTCAATTAGAAATGAACACAATCGGGACCCACAATTGCGAATTTCAAAGGATGTCTAACACCTTCCATTCTGATTACTTGAATCTCTTACCTAGAATCTAATAATTTTGTAGATCATTTAATTGATTTCCAAGTTTTTCCTAAAATTAGGTGGGGACTTCGCTGGGGATATAGAGGTCCTAACCATTATGAGTTCATTTTTTTTAAGGCAAAAGGGTCTAGTGAACCCTTGTACTTATATGAGTTTGTATTATGAATCCTTCTACTTACCCATTAGTCAATTGAACCCTCGAATTCATCGAAACAAAACATTTTAAATACATTTTTACTACTCAATTGTGCGTGTATTACAAACGCCTGACACGTAATTTTAAAAAGAATTATAAAATGACACGTATGATTATAAAATGACACATGTATATATTGTCACTCCATATTATTTTTCCTTTTATTATATTTAATTATTGTAGGTCTGAGTCTCTTTCCAATTTTATTTCTTTAGCAGTCTTCGTCCCTTTTTATCATCTTCCTTACCTTTTTCCTTTTTCCAACTTCTTCTACTCTTTCCATTAAAGTAAAAAAGTTGACATGATTTTTTATTGTTCACAATATTATTGAAGTTCGGAGTTGATTTTGGGTTCCGTTGGATCTGGGTTTTGGTGGTGACCGGTTGTGCAAAGGAAGAGTGGGGATCTGTTGGGTGGTCTGATTATTTCTAGTTATTCACAATCTCGCCGGAGCTCAGGGTTGGCGGTGTTGTGAAGATCGAGGCTTATTAGCGGAGTTGGTTTGGGGATTTTGTTGTTATTGGTTGTTCGCGCTTATAGCTGCCAACTGAAGCTTGGTGAGAATGAAGACGGTTTGGTCGGAGAAGGTGAGGAGGACGAGAAGAAGGAAGTAAGTTTGTGTTTGGTTTTAAATTGAAACAGGGGTCATTTGTGTGGTAGATGACTAAGAGGTCAATGTTGAAAATTATTTGAGTTTTTGTTGTTTTGGTTGATTTTCAACTTAACTGGGTAGTTTTTTCAATTTATTTTGGAATTTATTTGTTGTTTAATCTGTAATTGATCGAAAAAGAGGTCAAGAAAATTTCAAACTTTGTTCAACAATGGTGTTAGATGCAAATAGGAAGATGATAAAGCTCTAATGTTACTATTAAACCCTTTTTCAAGTGTCTCACGCTCCTAATAGGTGTGTGTCACACGCTCTTTGGTATTAGCTGCCATATAGGATGCCAAGTCCAAAATAGTGTTTAAAATATTGTGTTTTGATGAGTTCAGGGATTCAGATGACAAATGAGCAAGTACAATGGTTTACAATATAAACACAAACAAGTATAAGGGTTTATCAAACCCTTTTGCCTTTTTTTAAATTGAGGAGTTATTCTTTTATTGTGTTGTTTATTATATCTGTTGACACCCAATTTTGGCCCTCCACAATATAAATTAATCATCGAGCTTCTTAAATTCCAAACGATTTAAAATAATTAATTTTTATAAAATTTAAAATAGTTTGTGAGTTAGTTTGAACAAAATTTGTCATTATTATAATTTTATGATAATATATGTTGTATATACTTAGAAAATCATCTCAAAAATGATTTCTTTTTCTTTTATATTTTATTAAATTAGCTTAATTTAAAAGTGATGGATATAACTTTGAATTAATTAGTTTTATGAAATCCAAATTATTTTCAAGTTTATTTTTATGTAATTTTTATCAATTTAATAATTTTTAAAGTAACAAATATGTCTTTATAGTTATGTCTATAATTAGTATATTTTATAAATATTCGAAAGCCATCACAAAAGATGTCACGTTTTACGTAAGTATTTTATTAAATTAGCTTAGTTTAAATTATGGTTCAAATTTTGAGTCATTTAAAATTTAATTAAGTGAATTATTTTATTTTGTTAAGATTAAGAAACTCGTCAATTAATTAATATTAATTCATCTTGACTAAATTTGCAATTTGTTTGGTTATTCTTCAAAATCAAATAACCAATATTTTGCTCTACTTGTTGGATCTATTTAAGACCAAAGTTGGCCCAATTTCCAGCCCACTTTATTATTCTCAACTCCTTATGACAATATCAAATTTCAGCCCATTTTTTGTTTTCGACCCAGCCCACCATATTTAATAACATTACCAATACATACACATCAAACCCAACATAAAATACATACACGATGTACAACAGCAATATGTGCAGCAGTACATATGTTACCCCTGTACCCGTCTTGTTCTTCTTCAGACGCTAAGAAATAGAGCGCCCATCCCTCTGCGAAAAATCTAGCAAATTCGGAAATCTGATCACCCGTCTGCGAACCCATAACCCTAGAAACCTAATCCATCACCCTCGCGTCTCCTTTCGCCTGGGGGGGGGGGGGGGGGGGGGGGGGGGG
>JAJOOR010021434.1:0-24254 GCA_036250505.1 Solanum acaule | reverse complement strand
CCCCCCCCCCCCCCCCCCCCCCCCCCCCCCCACATGTTTTAGACCACAAAGTTCAAAGACATTATTACACATCCTACGTATCCTTAGATTAAAAGTCTTCTTTATCTTTTAAAATTTCATATCAAATAAAAATTATACATTACTCTCAAAGCATCCTTAAAACATTTGCATAGATTTCATAAGAAAATGCATCATTTCATAATTGCTCAAAACCCACTTTCAATCATCAACATTTAGAACACGAGGGTTAGATATGGAATTCATCATAGATTCATGTAAAACTAGCAATATATGCTTAAATTCATAAAACTCTTCCTTTATAATAAAAATCCCACATCATATGATCATAACTTGAAAACATGGGAATTACATGGGTTCATAGGGGGGAATAATCATAAAATCACAGTATTTCATCAATTAATGCATAAGAGATCATAACTGAATCATTTAAATAAATAATCAAAAGAACCCATGACAATTGAAAAAAACCCAAACTCAATTGGGGATTCTATCTTTGAAAAGGAATCCATGGATGAAAATTATCATACCTCGAAGCCAAATGCTAATGTTCAATGGAGAAATTGAGAGTTGACTTGAAACCCTAAGTTGAATCCTTCTTCTTCTTCAAGTTCTAGAGAGAGAAATATTTGAGAGAGAAATATTTGAGAGAGTTCTTCTTTTTGGTGAATTTGGAAAGAATGAAGTGAATTGCTAATTTAGGGATTGTAAACACTTATATAGGGGTCTTAATGAAGGGTAAAATGATGTAGTATAGAAGTTAATTAATTAGGAAAAGACCTTACTACCCCTGAACTTAACTGCTTGCCCATGATCGACAGCCAATGACGACAGACCCTGGTCAGGACGACGGACCGTTCTGCACGCTCGTCGTTCGTGGTCAAAAATTTAATTGAGGGTCTTTGACCACAAGCCTAAACCAAAGACCGTGGTCCCACCAACAGTCCGTTGGTTTGGGTTATGGTTCCTCCCTTTTTGAATCCCTTTTTTTGGGTGTCATTGATGAGTCCATGATTTGGACTCATTTAGGGCTATATTTAGATTGAATTAGTGTCCTCAAATGCATATTTTGTCTCAATATCTGATGTAAACCCTTAAGTTTTAGGTATTTAGAGTTTGAGGCAAAGCATGGACAGTACTTGGCAAAAAAGAACAAGGCGGCTGAAAAGACGAAGAAAAGCAAGCTTGAGGACCGCCTAATGCATTAGGCGAGTAGCCGAATGGATTTAATCTGGCCTAATGTTCCAATGTGCTGAGCCCTGAAGAAAAAGATCAATTCGGCGGTAGAAAGGAGCAGTTGGCGCATCGCTAAGTACTTCCGCGAAGCGATACTTTATCGCCCTTTGCTACAGAACCCAAATCTGCTGAAGGCCAATGCAGAAAGGCGATGAACCATACCAAAGGGCAAATTGCCGAGTGGATTGGCGATCTCGACTAACTGCATCGAGTGGACCTTCGGAGCACACTTTTTGACAACTATAAATACTAGTTTGAATTATTAGTTTTCAGATCTAGAAATCAATTTTAGAAGAGAATACTGAGTTTTTAGACATTTTAAGTTTATTTAGAGTTTTTGGAGACATTTGTCCTTGAGCTTGAAGGTTTTAAAGGTTTTCATTTCCATGAAATTGGAAGTGCGTATCCAAGAATCTTCATCCTAGACGTGTGTAAAGACATTTTCGATCATACCGACTTGATGGAAACACTTGTTGGTAACGATTTCTATCTCTTTTTTATGTCTAGCTAAAACCCCATGGGGTCTTGCTTGTTGATTCTTTATTTGTTGTTTAAATGTGATTTCATTTAGTAGTTGTGTATGAACTTAATGAGATTGTAATTGCAAATACGATTTCATCTTAGTGTTTTTGGCTTGCTCGAGAGAGAGGTTGTAAAACTAAGACTACTAAATTGATAGCCGGTGGTATTAGGTCGATAATGGTTCAGCTCGAGAGAGTGAATCCTAGTCCTTCTCCCACACATTCAACTCGAGAGAGTTAATGGGCTAAGGCGGAGGTTGTGCCCAATGTGGCAAGTCGGTGTTCGAGAGACACCGATTTGATTCGGGGTAAGTTGTTCGAGAGAAAGCTTACCCCCACTAAAGTCTAGCCTAGTCACAAATGTTCAACAAGTTACTATCAAAAGCATGTACCCGATAGTCTAGTTTATCCCGTATTCCTATCATATCCCAAGAATCTTGTCTCCATAACCGGCATCTTTTATATTTTAGTTGTTTTTGCTTATTAAGCAATACAACCCCCATTGATAATTGACACATTCGTGTCACTTTTTGATTTGAAATGTTTTTATTTGATAATGTTTTTAGCTATGATTAATTGGAACTAGATTTTACTTTACTATTTGATTCTCAATTGTTAACTGCTCCCTTGGGAGTTGACCCCAACCCTTGGTTGGGTTATATTACTACTCATGATTGGTGGCACTTGAACTGGAAGTAGTGTCTTGATAACGTGATTCAATTAAAATGGCACTGCTACCGGGGAGTGGTGTTATTTGAGAATTTTTAGTTAAGAAATTTTTTAGTTCTTGTTAGTTATAGTTCTACTTATTTAATTTTTAGCTTTGTTTTGTGTGTTTATGTTGTGAAACAAGAAGAATGAGTGTAAAGGGTGAAATCGTTAAAATTGTTGAATCTTATGGATTCGATCCTTCCAATAATTAGGAGGCGAAGCTATTCATGATATGTGGTCAAGGTTTAAGGAATTACTTGAGCAATGCCCGAATCATGGACTGCCAGACAAATTGTTACTGGAATGTTTTTATAGAGGTCTTGGTCCTAAAAATAGAAGCACAGCCGATCAGCTATTTGCAGGGTGTTTGACACAAAAACCCTATGGAATAGTGGTTAAGCGTCTTGATGGAATGATTAAAGCCAACAAGGAAACCGAGAAAGGACAAGAATGGGCTGAATTGTTCATTCAGTTGGATGATCTATCCAAGAAAGTAATGAAATTGGAAATAAGTTCCAACAAGAAGAGCAAGTACTTTCCCCCTCGCAAGTGTAAAAAGATGAAGCAGGATGAGGGTTGACAAAATGAAGAGATCCTCTTACTCATTCTACACCAAATCAAGGAATAACATAGAGTATTGAATGAGATAAAAGAGAATGTCGAAATGCTGAATCAGATAACGACCTCCAATTCCATGATCATTCAGCTACAAGACTCCCAAATAAACCAAATGTTATCCTGTCTGTACTCACATCACAAAGAGGGGTTGCCTAGTGACACTACGGCCAACCCAAATAGAGAGTGAGTTTGGATGGTGACTTGGGTGGTGCCACGATGTTAACTAAGGTGTTGTTTGGGAGGCGACCCAAAATCCTTTAGTGCTTTTTTTGTGTATTGGTAAAATAATGGTGTGTTGTTTGTACATGTTGAAGTGTGGATGGTGTTCGAAAAATGTAGGGTGGCGAGCAACAGGTCCAGTCGACGAATCGCTGTAGAAGTCGGCGAACCTGACCTAATCCACCGTTCGACTGAAAACATCTTTCAATCAAAGTCTGTAAAACTCGGCGAGCCCAAGAAAATATTGGTGAGTCACCGACAAGGTCGGCGACCATGATAGAGACCGCTGTTTGGACCCCTAAAATTGATGGGTGTCCGGTAAAACTCGGTGAGGTAAGTATCCACTCGGTGTGTCACCGAGTGGATTGGCGACCATGACTAACTTCGTCGAATGGACGTGAACTGGACGGTTATAAATGGCAAAAAATTTTAAAGTTTAAAACTCTCCACTTTCCCTCGCTTTTAAACTTCACAAGCTCACACCAAGTTAGTACTTTCAATATTTTTGCATTCCATAAGTATTTTGGTTGTTGATTGGTGCTAGGACTTTGCATTTCATTTCCACCTAGCATTTCAAAGTATTTTAATCGGCAGAAAATGTTGGTTTTCCAAACCCCGAATTTATTTTATTGAATTTGTACTCATTTGCTATGATCTTATCTTAGTGATGTGTGTTGGGCCTCTCTGGTAGTACAAGGATGATCGTTGCTTGTTTTTAAATTCCAACATCTTGCCTGTTTTGATTATATTGTTAAATTCCCATAAAAATGCACATTAAAATTGATTAAATCTTTGTGGGTTGTACTTGTTTGTCGTTTAGTTTGTTGGGTGAAGTCTGAGTATCCCGCATTTGCGCTAAATGACGTAAATTGCTCAATAATAGGACGGGTGACACCATTCTTAAGGGAAAATGTCATCAAATAGCCAAATTTGGCAAAACTGGAAGAAGTCTAAGTATTCCGGGGTGATGGGTGTTATGGGTCTGAGCTTAATTTAACTAGTGCATGCTTTGATTTTGTTTTCGTGGGTTGTGAGGTTGAATTTGAGAAGTTGGGTTGAGAATAAGCACATTGGGCCATTTGGCGAGCTAGGTCGAGCTCGCCGAACCACTCGACAGTTAACCTAATATCCGCATCTCCCTTTTAATTTCATGCTTTATTTGATAGTTGAATTTTGTAACTTTCGGCGAGAAGCATGAGGTCACCGAAAGCACTCGATGACTCACCGAAAGTATTCTTTGTCACTCTTTGTTTGCATACCTAAACCCTTGTTGCATACCTAAACCCTTGTTGCATTGTAACTTTCGGCAGACAAACCCTTGCTCGCTGAAAGTAGTCGGCGATTCGCCGAAAGGCCTTTCCCATCATCAACTTTCCATAATATTTGAGCCAATCCTTTCGGTGATCCCGATTCAGCTCGCCAAGTAACTTGGGGGGGCCTTTATGCAACTACTTTTCTATGAAATTAATTAAGTCATTTTTAACTTTTTCTTTTGATATTTTGAAGGTATGGTGAGGACAAACATAAACGATCCACCCCGGAAAAGAGCACGGGTAATCACTATAAATAGATGGGCTCAAATCCTCCAAAAAGAAGAAGGCAAGAACCTCCACTAGGTGACAAAGGAGAGGGGAAGAGACCTATATCAAATAAAACCACTGCTAGATCCCAGGCTGATTTGTCTGAGCCAGAAGACGAGCAGCCCTGATTTGTCGCAGGGATGAGCTCCGGGATAGATCTCAACCCGCATCCACCAGAGTTCCCTCAGCGGCCACTCCTCCTGCAACAGAATAGTGCTAGCTCAGGCAACTCTTGTATTCCCTATCATTTCTCCTCCCAGGCTTCTGAACAGAATGAAATGAGATGGTTTATGAACTATCCTTGAGGACAAGTTATTGTCGACAAAAGTCTTGAAAGGGAAGTATGCAGATGTAATGGAGAGCCTCCACTTTCACACATTAGAGCAGTTCACCCGGCCTCGAGACCCCTATATTCCCTCTTGGGTCCATGAGTTCTACACAACTTAAGGTGATCTGGTTCCTTAGAGTAAGAAGAAGGTCAGTGAGTTGAGACCGGTAAAGGCGGTGATGGTCCGAGGTAAGGAGATTGGGTGCAGCAGTGAGTACATTAACGTTGTCCAAGGAAGAGATCTGCACTCTACACACCCGTATGATGGATTTCCTGTTGCTCAATTCTTGGATGATCTGAAGGGGTGGCTGGCACCTTTGATTTCTGATACCACTCCGAAGTGGATCGAGGCGGGTGCCCCTATTGAGAAGAGGGATTTGAGTATTGTTGCACGGTTTTGGTTTGGCTTTATTAGTAGCACCATTATGCCATCCTAGAACGAGTCTGACCTCTGCCATTCTAAGGTGGCATGCCTCGGGTCCATCATATCTAGGAGGGGCATCGACCTAGAACTTCTGATTTCATAAGAGATGGCCATGAGAGGCAAGCAGAGACAGATTTCTCATCCTTGTCGGGTCCTGATCACTAAGGTGTGTCGGCGTGCTGGATTACCCCAGGATGCTACGAGAGATATTGATATTACCCCTACTTCCTCTACTGACATCCGGCGTATTGAGACCGAGTACACCCACGAGGAGGCTGACGGGAGGAGAGCAGCTCCAGCAGACACTTCTTCGGAGGTTGATGTTGATTCATTACCTACAGAGGCATCTTTGCTTACCCCAGCCTCAGGGCCATCAGGTACTTCTACCACTTCTACTTCTTCACAGGTTGCGAGCACCTCCACCTCATCCTAGCCAGTCAAGATTACTCAGGTGATGATCCTGAAAATGGGGAATCTAGCCTATTCAGCTAATGTGAGGGCGACTCGATTGGAGATATCCATCCTAGTGATGATTGAAAGTGCTATTTTGGCTGCACTGACCCCCCCCCCCCTTCGGGCTTCTGTTGATGATCTGACTACTAGAATCACAGCTTGTGAGAGCAAACTGAGGGAGGCCTCAAAGGTTACGACTTTAAAAGCCGAGGTAGAAGATTTGAGGAAGGATGTAGTCTATTTGAAGTCTACCAACTTCACCTCATTGATTCAGGCCGTAGATGACATGGATGCTCTTGACACCTCAGGGATTCCTCTGGATACTACTAGTGATACGCAAAGAAATAAGCCTGCAGTTGAGGAGTCAGATGTAGAGACCAATGATGAGTTAATCGCAGTGCACGATGATGCGGTGTTTGATGATATAACTGATCTGGAGAATGACATGTACGAGACTGCACGCCAGACATCATTGAGAGACACCGCCATGGGTGGATCTAGTGGAGCTGGTCCTTCAGAGGTGACAACGGTCACTAAAAGCCAAGTCTAGATTGATACCCCGAGCACTGATGCCCAATTTTAGAGTGCGACACCGGGCACTGAAGCCCAGACAGATAAAGTGACTGACTAGACAATATCCCCTCTTCACCTGCCTCTTTGTCTTAGTTTATTTCACTTTTTGGATACTATACTTCATTTGCATTTGAGGACAAATGATTTTTTATTTGTGGTCGGGTGAGGTCCACGTTTTGTTTATATATTTGGGTCGTTATGCTTACAATTGTGTTTTGCGCTGCTTTTTGTGGATGTTTGAGCTTGTGGGTTCTTTTGTATTAATTATAACTGATTTCCGACCAGTCCGAAATTTTTTGCCACCTCTTAGTTGTGATTGAATGTGGCTATTCACTTGCAAATTTGAGTATCGATTGTGATCAATACCAATGACTTGAATAGTGCTCACAATTGAACAAAAATGAATGTACGGCTACGACGAGGCAAATTAAAGGTACATAGACAATATGTGAACTCTTTGCGTGTCATTGTGACTAGCCAAGCATCAAATTGAATTCTCTTGTGATGAACGTTTCACACTAGTGAAAATGTGAAGTCTTGTTTGACTTTGTTATTGATGCCTTGTGTGATGAGATTACCGTGAACCGTGCATGATAACACCTAGAATTTACCCCGTTGGTCCGGTCGATTAAGTAAGGTTATCTCTACATACGATCTTAGGCAACTTCGATGAGTGTGAGCCAATTTGACATATACCTCTTTTGTGGCCTACCTTGTGAGTGTGTGAACCTCTTTTTAGCACCCCTTGAGACTTAGCCTTCCTTGGAAGAAACTTGATAAAATTATGACCTTTATTAATCCACTGCCTATAATACTTTTGATTTGTGGTTGATTTAACAGCCAACTTAGGCCAAAAGCCTAAGATGGGGGTGTGGTGAAAGGAGAAGGCAAGTCAACAAGTGCAAGAAATTTACCTTTAACCCATGGTGTTGAGAAAAATGGAACCTCTCCATACAAAAAAAAGAGAAGAAAAAGAAAAGAAAAGAATGAAAAAGAAGAAGTCATGGAATAAAGTTACGAAAATGCGAAAAGAAATGGGGTTTCCAACCAACCGTGGAAAGTAAATAATGGGATGAGTTGTGAGTACAAATGAAAGTGATGAAGGCAAAAGGAAGAGAGTGTTGTGAGCACCACATTTCATGAGGATGTAAGTCACTAAGCCTAAATGACCATACCTTTGCACTCAGCCCCAATACAAGTCTTGAGAAGACCTTTTTGATCTTGAGTGAGCTGAAACAATTGTCAATTGGAAAATACGGGTAAACCTATGGGTTAAAGCATGCATAGTGTTCTTCTTTCTGAGTGTGAGTGTTGCATTTCATTCTGCAACATTAAATTATTACACCATTGTGTGTGAAAATGGAATCATTCTTTTGTGTGAGGGCATTTGAACACCTTTGTTGAGCTTGAACTAGCATTTGAAGCAAGTATCGTGAGCTTGAGATTTCTTTGATAATGGTGAGTCACAACTTGAATCTTTGAGTGCACAATTGATCCTTGCATGAGTAAATTGAGACTTGTTTGTACATTCATGAGTGAGTCTTGTGTAGCACTGTTTGAGACATCCTTTTTGAACTGCTGAACTTGAGTTTTACTTGAGGACAAGCAAAAGTTTATGGTGGGGGTGTTGATGAGTCCACGATTTGGACTTATTTAGGGTTATATTTCAATTGAATTAGTGTCCTCAAATGTATATTTTGTCTCAATATCTGATGTAAATCTTTAAGTTTCAGGTATTTTGAGTTTCACGCTAAGCATTGACACTACTTGGCAAAAAGGAACAAAGCGGCTGAAAAGACAAAGAAAAGCAAGCCTGAGAATTGCTTAATGTATTAGGCGAGTCACCGAATGTCTTTAATCTCGCCTAATGTTCCAGTGTGCTGAGCCCTGAAGGAAAAGATCAATTTGGTGGTCGAAAGGAACAGTCGGCGCATCGCCGAGCAGTTTCGGGAAGCTATACTTTATTACGCTTTGCTACAGAACCCAAATCTGCTGAAGGCCATTGCAGAAAGGCTATGAACCATACCAAAGGGTGGATCACTGAGTGGATCGGTGATCTCGACTAATTGCACCGAGTGGACCTTCGGAGCACACTTTTTGACAACTATAAATAATAGTTTGAATTATTAGTTTTCAAATCTAGAAATCAAATTTAAAAGAGAATAATGAGTTTTTAGATATTTTAAGTTTTTTTTATAGTTTTTGGAGACATATGTTCTTAATGTTTTGAAGGTTTTCAATTCCAAGAAATTGGAACTGGGTATCCAAGAATCTTCATCCTAGACGTGTGTAAAAACATTTTTGATCATACCCACTTGATGGAAACACTTGTTGGTATCGATTTCTATCTCTTTTCATGTCTAGCTAAAATCCCAATTCTTGGGGTGTGATTATGTGAATATGGGTTAAATTAACCGTTGGGTCTTGCTTACTGATGGTTTATTTGTTGTTTAAATGTGATTTCGTTTAGTAGTTTTGTATGAACTTAATGGGATTGTAGTTGCAAATGCGATATCATTTTAGTGTTTTTGGCTTGCTCGAGAGAGAGAGGTCATAAAACTAAGACTACTAAATTGATTGCCGGTGGTATTGGGTCGACATTGGTTTAGCTCGAGAGAGCGAATGGGCTAAGGCGGAGGCTGTGCTTAATGCGACAAGTCGGTGCTCGAGAGAAACCGATTTGATTTGGGGTAAGTTGTTCGAGAGAAAGCTTACCCCCACTAAAGTCTAGCCTAGTCGCAAATGTTCAACAAGTTACTATCAAAAGCATGTACCCGATAGTCTAGTTTATCCCGTATTCCTATCACATCCCAAGAATCTCGTCTCCATAACTCGCATCTTTTATATTTTTACTGATTTTGCTTATTAATCAATACAAAACTCCCCCATTGATAATTGACACATTCGTGTCACTTTTTTATTTGAAATGTTTTTATTCAATAATGTTTTTAGCTATGATTAGTTGGAACTAGATTTTACTTTACTATTTAATTTTCAATTGTTAACTGCTCCCTTGGGACTAGACCCCAACCCTTGGATGGTTTATATTACTACTCACGATCGTTGGCACTTGAAATGGAAGTAGTGTCTTGATAACGTGATTCAATCAATCATCCACGATTCACATCTACAGTCCGTGGTCCCATCCACGAGCCGTGGGTGGCCGTCATGGGTCGACACCTGCATCTTTCTGAAGTCAGCCATCTTTCCATCTTTCAGATCAAAGGTGTTACAATATCTCCCCCTTGGGATCGTTTGTCCTTGAATTAGATTCAAACTACTACGAAAAGAGTAGGAGAGGAACTACAATCCAACCTACAATGCCACTTCATCTAAATGCATATATCCAGGAGGAATTATCGACTCGAAGATAAGACATTACCAAAACATCATAAAATGCGTGAAACTAAATCTAACAGCCCATCATGCATGCAATACACATATTTGAGAAGGAAACATCAAATCCAAGCTAACATCCAAGGAGAAAACATCATTCCAAGCTAAAATCATACTCAAATGGACAAATCTGAGGAGGAAACTTCAACTCCAAGCTAAAGAAATGTTCACAACATCATATCATGTAGTCCACATGCGAATCATAATCATGTGCACATAAACATGTAGAAATCAATCAAATTGACTCATATCTAGAAACTTGAAATTTTCATAAATCATGCATAATAAGAAAATCATGGAAAGATATAAAATACATGACTCCAAAACAAAGAACAAACCATGAAGAACTCATTAATTACCTCAAGCTAGAATAGAAGTAGAAGGAAAGCGATGAGGATATTGGGACATCATATCGGCCTCGGCCTCCCAAGTAACACCCTTAATTAACCTTTTCCTCACAACACTTTCACTGAAGATATTTTCATATTTCTCAACTTCATGACTTGACGGTCTAAAATATCAACCGGAACTTCTTCATATGAAATATTATCCTTAACTTCCAACCCTTCTAAGGAAACTATGTTTGTTGGATCACCAACACATTTCTTCAACATAGAGACATGGAAAGTTGGATGCACCGATGGAAACTTATTTGGCAAATCTAGTGCATTGGGACAAACCTCCTGGTTTTTGATGCTCAGCTTTCACTTGTTGGCAATTAGGACAGTTAGCCACAAATCTGGTAATATCTTTCGTCATCCCATTCCACCAGTAGATCTCCCGCAAGTCACGGTACATCTTATTGGCTCTCAGGTAAATGGAATATCAAGAACTATGGGCTTCTGACAAGTTATGTTCCCTCCACTTATCAACATTAGGTACACACAAACGACCTTGACATCCGAGTACACCATATCCCCCTTGGGAGAAAGCCTCTACGACCTTCTTAAGCACCGCTTCTTTTAATTCTACTAAGGTCAGATCAAGAAATTGCTTAGCTTTCACATCCGTCACAAAAGACGACTTTAAACCATTATGAGCCAGAACACCAACCTTGGTAGAGTCCATCAACCGAACCACCGATTGGGCCAATCTATGTACATTTCGTATCAATGTTTTCTTATATTTTTCTATATAGGCAACACTACCCATTGATGGCTAAGGGCATCTGCTACTACATTCGCGTTACCGTGGTGATAGAGAACACTTATATCATAATCCTTATGTAACTCAAGCCACCTCCTTTGGCGAAGATTCAAATCCTTCTGATTAAAAGCATATTGTAGGCTCTTGTGGTCGGTGAAAACATCTACATGAACACCGTGCAAATAATTCCTCCAAATCTTTATGGCAAAAACCACCGCTGCTAATTTAAGATCTTGGGTAGGATAATTCTTCTCATGAACCTTAAGTTGCCTTGAACCATAGGCAATAACCTTTCCATTTTGCATAAGCACACATCCTAACCCAATTCACGAGGCATCACAATAAATAACAAAACCATATGTTCCTTCTGGTAGAGTCAACACCGGAGCGAAAGTATGTATATATTTTAATTCATGAATACTCTTTTTACATAATTAGGACCATATGAACTTGGACTTCTTTTGAGTCAAAGGTGTCAATGAAGAGGCAATCGAACAAAACTCCTACAAACTATCACGACCCAAGGGTACCTCCTATATGTAACAAGTCGTACAAGACCCTGAGAGGCCTCATACAATCCCCTTAGCATATCATAAATAATGTAATAGAAATGGTACGTAAATTTTAAACATTTCAATGCAATCAAAGTCTTTTAAATATGAGCGGAAGTCTAATACAATTGTCTGAAACCATCTAGTTACGACATGAATAAATCTTGGGACATAGCCCATACAATAGTCTCAATATGATAGAAAGAAACATAAGGAAATGGTGATCACATCCTCGAATACTACGAGGACTCACCAAATCTTCACTCCTTGATCAACTATGAACTTAGCCACGAGTGTGAGAATCAATGTCGCCGGACCCTACATTTTTATAAGAAATGTAGGCAAGAGTATGGTTTAGTACAAAAATGTACTAAATATGATAGCTAGCATAAACAACATAAACATAATGGTTAGTCAACATAAACCATAAGCATAATCAAGAACATAAGTAATCTTCATAATAAAAGAGGAATACTTCACAGTGAACCTCTACTTAACCTTACTCAACACTTGGGTCATCCGCCTCTAGTCATGCTTACCTCATGGAAGGCATACCAAGCAACACTCCGCTAATCATCATCATAACATAATTCACAGTAGTCATACTTACTTTTAAACACATAGGAATTCGCCTCATTTCCTAACTTACAAATGTTAATGGGTATTCACCTCTTGCCTTACTTACCTTAAGATCATGGGTACTCGCCTCCACAATAACTTCACATGACATGGGTACTCGCCTCCAGATCATTTCATAAATATCATGGGTACTCTCCTCCATGTCCATTTATCATATTAGGAACATGGGGAATCACCTCTTGTTCAATTCCAAAGAGTATGGGAAATCACCGCATATCCTTCTCATAAGGAGGTCAAGGGTAGTCGCCTATAGCCTCATCATTTACATAGTCTATTAGCCTAGATTCATTTCAGGTGAGCAATCTTTTCAACCTAGAATCATTCATGTGAGTAAGCCTTTCACAGTCATGCAATCATGCTTAGCAATTCATTGTGGGAAGTATCACTTCCACATTGCAACATTAACAATAAACAATTGATAGTCTAAGCCCTACTCTCAAGGCACTAAATCTCATAATCATCATCTATGCTTTACTCTCAAGGACTTAACATCATATATTATTCAATCCCAAGCAATTCTAATCATAATTCATCAATCCTATAAGGAGAACCCTAGCCCATAAAGTTTCCCTTTAAGGCATCAAACCCTAGTTTATTAATTGTATGTTAAAATCATGAAATAGGCATGTGTACATGTAATTTCATCCTAAAAAAATGTAGTCCTATCAATTCAATCATAAACAATCATAATCCACTCAATTGGATAAATATTCATCATAACCTAGAAAATTGGAAGAAACCCTAGCTAGAATTGGGGATTTAGAATTCACAATTTGGGGAATTCTAGGGGACTCCATGGGAGGAATGATCCCATGTATAAAAATCCATCATACCATATTTAAAAATCCCACAAAATCTTCAAGATGGGAGACTTTACTTGATCCTAGCTTCAATCTCTTCCTTCTTCTTCTACCTTCTAGAGAGAGAATATTTGAGAGAGAGTTTGGGGTTTTCTTTTGGGATTTGAGAGAATGCCTTGAGTTGTGGATTTTAGGGGTTAAAAATACTTATATAGGAAAGACCCATGTGCCCATTAAATAACTGCCAACTCATGGACCACGAGACCCCAACTGACGGACTGTGGATGGACCTACGATCCGTCCTTGTCAATCGTCGTCTATTGTTAAAGAGTTTGGCTCTGGCTTACGGACCCCTAGACCACGGACCGTGGATTCACCTATGGTCCGTGAGTCCAGTCGTGGACCTGTCATGGGAACTATGGGTGACCCACTGCACGGACCCACCTACGGTCTGTGGTCCAACTCGTGGTTGGTCACCGAAGATGGCACCTGGAACTTGCTAAAAAGCTATTATGTTCCCTCTTTCGGATCAGCAGTGTTACATTATCTTCCCCTTGGGATCATTCGTCCTAGGATGAGATTCTAAGCACGTTTCTAAAAGAAAAGACTCATGGCTAGCAGCCTATCATGCATGTAACACATCAAAATGCACACAACTACAGAGGAAACATCAATTCCAAGCCGAACATACTCAATGCACCATAAGGGCGTAGGAACTACATCTAACAACCCAATACGCATGATATTTTCAAATTTCTTACATTCTAGGAGGAACTTATCATCTCCAACTTAAAAGCATGCTCAACACAATCTCATGGAGACTATACGAAATCTATACTCAAAGCACATATTCAGGGAGGAAATCTCCACTGCTAGTCAAGGCACATATTAAGTCCATAGGCAACTCATACTCAATGCACAACAACATGAGGAAAATAAATCACATAAGTCATTTCTTTCAAAACATAAGAAATTCATGAACATGCATAATCATAAGGAAATCATGGAAACACATAAAACACACATGACTTCAAATCATAAAGCAAACCAAGAGGAAATTAATTACCTCAAGCTAGAAAGGGGGTAGAAGGAAAAAGATGAGGATATCGGGACTTCATATCGGCCTTGGCCTCCGAAGTAGCACCCTTAACTAGTGTTTTCTCCATAAATCTTTCACAGACGCTATTTCCTTGTTTCTTAGATTCTTAACTTCCCGGTCCAAAATCTCAATTGGAACTTCCTCATATGAAAGGTTCTCATCAACTCCCAACCCTTCTAGGGAAATGATAGATGTCGGATCTCCAACACACTTCTTAAGCATAGAAAAATGGAAAAGGGGATACACGGTTGCCAACTCATTTGGAAAATATAACTCATAAGCAACCTTACCAGCACGTCTCAAAATTTGATACAGACCTACAAATCGGGGACTAAGCTTCCCTTTCTTACCAAACCTTATTACACCCTTCATGGGTGAGATTTTCAAGTAGACCCGATAATTAACTTCAAACTCTAGATTCCTTCTCCTCACATCGGCATAAGATTTTTGTCGACTTTGGGCGGTTCTCAACCTCTCTCTAATAAGTCAAACTTTCTCAATAGCCTCATGAACTAACTCGAGCCCTATCAACGGAACCTCACCAACCTCAAACCAACCGACAAGAGATCTACACCTCCTACAATAAAGAGCCTCATATGGAGCCATATTGATACTTGAGTGATAGCTATTATTATAGGCAAATTCAATCAAAGGCAAATGGTCATCCCAATTTCTCTTGAAGTCAATCACACAAGCCCTTAACATATCCTCCAAAGTTTGGATAGTACGTTCTGCCTGCCCATTGGTTTGTGGATGAAATGTTGTGTTAAGCTTAACCTTAGTGCCAAGACCCTTTTTGAAAGATTTCCAAAACTGAGAAGTGAATCGGGTAGAACGATCGGAAATAATAGTTAAAGGCACTCCATGTAGCCTTACCATCTCTCTCAAATACACAATTCAATAGTCATCTACCAAATAAGAAACCTTGACAGGAAGGCAATGTGTCGATTTCAGCATCCGATCTACTACCACCCAAATAGATTCATGTTATCGCCGGGTGCAAGGTAAAAAAACTATAAAGTACATATTTAAGTCTTCCCATTACCAAGTAGGAATGCTAATATCTTGAGATAAACCTCTTGGTTTCTAATGCTCAGCCTTTACTTATTTGCAATTTGGACATTTAGCCACAAATACCGTATTATCCTTCTTCATCCCATTCCACCAATAGACTACACGTAAATCACAGTATGTCTTGGTGGCTCCCGAGTGAATAGAACACTGCGAGCCATAAGATTCTGTCAAAATATGTTCCCTCAAGTTTTCCATATTTGGAACACATAAATGACTTTGGTATCTAAGTACCCCATCTCCCCCTTGGGATAAAGCCTCAACGGATTTCTTAAGTACCGCCTCTTTAAATTCTACAGCTAAATTAGTGTTTTATGTAAACATAAGAGTTGTAGGTTTACAAATTATATTTCCAAATCATATTTATTCACTGTAAACTAAGTTCTAGAGAAAGAGATATGCATAAAATACCAAACACTACCCAGATCAGAAACAAATTTCGTCACTTGCCAAAAAGAAGTGTGTGTCTCGAATTCCTGCCAAAAGGACAAGTTTTTCTATTGTGATTTTGAAGAACAACTTGTTAGTTAATGTTCTAAGGTCCTTATACTTCAGGTGAGACAAATTTTACTAGAAGAGGTGTCAAAATATAGTCTCAAAGTGAGGCTAGTCACATGTACAACTGTCACTCAAAGGGCTGCCCAAATAAAAGTAGGCTGCCCAAAAAGCATACATATATACCTATATGTATATACCTAATACCAACACTTTCAATTTATATGTAATTGTAATTAGAAAATTATGTAAATACCCCCATACAATACCTTAAATTACGATCACAATTATGTTAAGCAAGGTTGCAAATATCACAAAATTTCAAGTTCCCAAAATGAGAATAAAACATATTCTAGTAATTAAGCAATGGTGTATCGACATGAGAATGTTGGTCTAGTATTTAGGGGTGTTACAATCTCTCCCCCTTAAATAAATTAAACTAGTCCCGAAACAAGTGCGGATACTGGGTCTTCATGTCTTCTTCTCTCTCCCAAGTAGCTTCCTTCCCAGAATGGTTCCTCCAAAGTACCTTTACTAAGTGGATTCTCTTGATTCTAAATTGCTTTACTTCTCGAGCTTCAATTCGGATAGGTTTTTCATTATAAGTCAAGTCAAGATTAACTTCAATAGACTCAACTGGAAGAACATGCGATGGATCAGAACGATATCTTCTGAGAATAGAAACATGAAAGACATTGTGGATCTTGTCTAACTCCGGTGGCAAAGATAATTTATATGCAACTGGTCCAACCCTTTCAAGTATCTCATAAGGTTCAATAAATCGGGGACTAAGTTTTCCTTTTTGGCCAAATCTCATAATCTTTTTCCATGGAGACACCTTTAAGAATACTTTATCTCTAACTTGATATTCAATGTCACGCCTTTTAAGATCAGCGTACGACGTTTGTCTATCCGAAGAAATCTTTAGACGATCCTTGATAATTTTTACCTTGTCCTCTGTTTGTTGCACAATTTCAGGACCAACAATATTTCTTTCACCAACTTTACTCCAAAAAGAGGGATTCGACATTTTCTTCCGTATAGGGCTTCATAGGGAGGCATTCCAATACTCGATTGGTAGCTATTATTATAAGCAAATTCAATCAAAGCCAAGTGTTTGTCCCAACTACCCTCAAACTCCATAATGCAAGCTCGAAGCATATCCTCCAAAATTTGTATCACTCTTTCCGACTGGCCTTCTGTTTGAGGATAGAATGAAGTGCTAAATTTCAACTTAGTACCCAAAATCTAGATGTAAACCTTGGGTCTCGGTCAGATACAATAGACATAGGGATCCCATGTAGTCTTACAATATCATTAATGTACAACTCGGCTAAACGCTCAAGTGAGTAATCCATTCTGATTGCTAAGAAGTGAGCACTCTTGGTTAGCCTGTCCACAATCACCCATATTGCATCATGATTTCTCTGAGTGCAAGGAAGTCCAGAAACAAAGTCCATAGTTATTCTCTCCCATTTCCATTCCGGCATCGACAAGGGTTGTAGTAAACCAATTGGGACTAGATGTTCTGCCTTTACTTGTTGACAGACCAAACATTTGGAAATGAACTCCACAATATCTCTCTTCATACCATTCTAGCAATAATCTTCTTTGATGGTCTGGTAAATCTTTGTACCTCCAGGATGCGTTGCATATGGTGAAGTATGTGCTTCATTCAGTATTTTTCTCCTCAATTTGTCATCATTAGGGACGCATAACCTGTTCTGATAAAATAAGACACCATCCTCTATTAAGGTAAAATCAAGCTTTTGCCTATTTTGAACTTCTCTATTCAGTTTTACAAGTTTCTCATCTAACTTTTGTGCTTCTTTCACCTATTCAAGTAATATTGGCTTTACTTGCAAATTAGCAATAACTTAACCATTTGAATCAAGTGTGAAACAAATATTCATGGCTCTCAACTCAAGGATCAAGGGTAAAGGACTCAAAGAAATGCTTGCAAAGGATTTTTGACTTAAGGCATCTGCAACCACATTGGCTTTACCTGGATGATAATCAATCGTGCAGTCATAATCCTTGATGAGTTCAAGTCATCTACGTTGTCCTAGGTTTAGCTTCTTCTGAGTACCCAAGTACTTTAAGCTCTTGTGATCAGTAAATATATGACATTTCTCTCTATACAAACAATGCCACCATATTTTTAAAGCAAAGAGTATAGCAGCAAGTTCAAGATCATGAGTAGGATATTTCAATTCATGCTGTTTTAATTTCCGAGTGGCATAAGAAATAACCTTCCCTTCTTGCATCAAAGCGCATCCTAGACCATTGTGAGAAGCATCACTGTATACTACATACTCTTTCCCTTCAATTGGTAGAGTAAGTATAGGTGATTGAGTCAACAAGGATTTGAGAGTTTCAAATATCTCTTTGCAACTGTCATCCAAAATAAACTTTACTTCCTTCTACAAGATCTTAGTCAAAAGGGAGACAATAATGGAAAAGCCTTTCACAAATCTTCTCTAGTACCCTACTAAGCCCCAGAAACTTCTTACCTCGGTTGGACTTTTGGGAGGTCTCCATTCAACAACTGCTTGTATCTTACTAGGATCCACCTTCACGCCTTCGGTTGATACCACATGTCCCAGAAAAGCCACTTCATCAAGCCAAAATTCACACTTCGAAAGTTTAGCATAAAGTTCTTTCTCCTTCAAAAATTTTCAAAATAAGCCGAAGGTGTCTATTATGGTCTTCACTACTTCTGGAAAATATTAAATCATCATCTATAAAGACAACCACAAATTGATCAAGATTTGGCTTGAATACTCGATTCATTAGATCCATGAATACCGTAGGAGCATTTGTCAATCGAATGGTATCACCAAAAATTCATAATGACCATACGGAGTTCTAAAAGCAGTTTTAGGAATATCTTTCTCTCTAACACGCAGTTGGTGATATCCAGACCTTAAATCAATCTTTGAGAATACTTTAGCACCCTTCAGTTGGTCAAACAAATCATCGATCCTTGGTAGTGGATATTTATTCTTGATTGTTATTCTGTTCAATTGTCTATAGTCAATGCAAAGCCTAAGAGTGCCATCTTTCTCTTTTACGAATAAAATAGGGGCTCCCCAAGGAGAAACACTAGGTCTAATAGAACCCTTCTCAAGAAGTTCTTGCAATTGAGATTTCAATTTTCTTAATTCTGCTAGAGCCATTCTATAAGGAGTGATAGAAATAGGGTTAGACCCAGGAATAAGCTCGATTGGAAATTCAACCTATCTTTTTGGGGGCAATCTAGAAAGGTTTTCTGGGAAGACTTTTGGAAAATCACATACATCACGTATGTCCTTGATACAAGGACTCTTCAACTGTGTATCAACTATGTGAGCAAGGTATGCCCTATAACCTTGCCGCATCAACTTTCTTGCCAAGGCCGCATAAATAATACTAGATGTCAATGATCTTTCACCTTGTACAATGATGTGTGAAAATGTAGGATCTTTAAAGGTCACATGCTTTGACCTACAATCTACCACTGCATGATATTTATAAAGCTAATCCATCCCGATAATAACATCAAAACCATTGAAGGGCATTTCATCAAATCAACAGGGAACACTAGGTTTTGATTACACACAACCTGATAATCCAAAGGACTTTCAACCAGCATATCATAATTAAGTCTTATAGATTTCACATTTTCAGGAAGAACAAGTGAGGAACAAATATAGGAATGTGTAGAACCAGGATCAAACAGTGTAAACACACATAAGCCAAAAAAGTGAATTTTACCGACAACCATGTCTTGTCCATCTTGCTCATCCCTCTGCCTTATAGCATAAGCGCATGCAGTAGTCCTTTGTCCACTAGCTTGATTATCTCCACCTGTACCTGCTGGTTGGGTGCTTTTAGGTCTTGCACCTCTATTAGTTTGAGGAGGAATAATAGAAGGCTTATGAACTGAGCCTTCAGTTTTTAAGGAAGGAGCATTATTAGGATTAGTACAATCCTTCACTTTATGATCAAAGCTCCCACAATTGAAACTTGCACCAGAAGCTCTCCTGCAAGTACCATAATGATTCTTTCCACATTGCGGACAAGTGGGAACACGAGGCTTGCCTTGGCCATAATTTGGAGTTCTAGCTGTAGAAAAATCTGATATGTTTTGCTTTTGTTGCGGTGGCCTGTTATCACTACCAGCCTTAGAATTATCAAACCTTCCCCTTTTTGATAGACCCCAAAAATCTGGTCTAGACTTTCGGAGTTTGTTTTTATTTCTACTAGCTTCTTCTTTATCAAGTCGTTCCCAAGTAAAAGCAACAGACACTAACTTACAAAAGTTCTCATGCTGCAGGATCGCCACATTCTTCCTAATGGAATCATTTAAACCATCTTCAAATTTCATGCACTTGTCTTTTTCCTCTTTAATAATACCTCCAACATAGCGAGAGAGTCTTACAAACTTTTGTTCGTATTCAACAATAGACATGCCTCGTTGCCTTAGATTTAAAAACTCCTTTTTCTTTGCATCACAATAAGCAGGTGGGACATATTTAATACGAAATTCCTTAAGAAATTCATCCCAAGTAAGAACTGGAGGGTTTACCTTGGCATTCATAACACTTAACCACCAATCATAAGCATCCTTTTGTAATAGTGAAATTGCATACTTAAATTTGGCAACATCTGAACACTCCAACTGCTCAAACACCCTCTCCATGGGCTCCAGCCATTGTTCAGCATCAGTGGGATCAACAGTGCTTTCAAACTCCATGCCACCCATTTTCCTCATTTTGTCAAAGTTAATCCCGTTGGGATTATGCATCGATTCAGCTATGTGGTGGAAGAATTCAACCATTTGTTGAAAAGGAGGATTCATGGCTTGAGTACCACGACTCATGTGAGGATGTGAACCAGCTCTAACACCCTGATGATTTCCCACTTCAAACCCACTAGTGTGGGGAACATAGTGATTCGATAAATGTTCTCCAACCCCTTCCAGTGCATGAGGTTAGGAAACTGAGGAACCCGAACCTTCACGAGTAGCTTCCATAGGTCGGTCAGAAAAAGAGGCCATAACATAATTCCTTCAAAAGGGGAGATCACATTGCATTAGAGACATGTACTAGATGCATGTGCAATCTACATGGAATAAAAATGTGATAAACCATGTAAGTGAACAAGAACTCTAAATACAACCTTTTTGAAAGCGAACAAGTATACAAGTAATTCACAGCAACAGTCCTAGAACGACAAGCCTAGGCTCTGATACCAACACTTGTAGCGACCCTTTCAGAGGGATACTACCACTTAACGAGAAAACTAATTTAATACTTGCGACATTTAAAAGAGATTAACGAAGGGCATATTGATTTTAATCTAGTAGAGGGATTAGGTTCATAAAGAATAATTTGGTTAAGGATATAAATCTTGCCCATTTAAACATTTATTTGATGTTAAAATTAACATGGCGCAAAATTTAACTTATGACGGAAAAACCCTCCCAGAATAATTTAAGCAAATAATTGACGAACTTTTCAAGTATATATTATCCTCACACTTAAGGATGAGATAACAAGAATATTACCAACTTCCGAGTACCAAAATCAGTTGGCTCATGCTACACATAAACATTCTAAACTAATAGTAAATTTCGTATATTACAATACTTGGGTTTACACACCCCAAAAGAACAAAACTTATAGACATACTTATATTACAACCCATGGTGACATGATCAAATTATTCATCAAAATTTCATGTAAATATACAACACATAGATCCTGTACAAGTCCCAAGGTTTATACAAAATATAGATGCCTATATCCAAATGTGATCCTCCTTACGGCTCTCAAAATCTCCATCTCCAACGGCCAGATTCATGCATCCTCTCGAACATTCCATACGATAGAAACAACTATTGCTAAGCATATAGCTTAGTGGTGCAAAAACTATATGTTCGGATCCCTAAGATTCACAAAGTTACCTTTCTCAAGTCATGGGCAACATAATTGAACATAATAAATAAATCAAGTAAACAATATATAAAAAGTATCAAGTTGGATATTTAAAGATCCAAATGTCAAGAACGCTCATAGCACCATTTTCCAAGAGATTCAATAACAAGGCTCGCCCAATATATACATCATATCATCACACCAAGCACAAACAGGTATCAAGAAGGATCAAAAACCAATAATGAAGAGAACCAGGAACCATATTTAAAATGGCTTTCTAGTTCGTACTTAAAATGGACAACTTCCATTCTTAAGACGGACTAAAAATCCAGAGTCAAAATGGCAAATGATCCTAATCAAGAGGCATGTCAATAGTGACAAAGTCACAGCCACAAGAAGGACAAGGTCCGAACAAGAGTTCCCAATGATCAAACAATATGTACAAGTGGGCGAGTTACACAAGCGTCATTAATGTCTTAAAGGATACCAACACGACAATGCAAAGTGACAAGAGGTAACCAAGGTACCAAGATCAACTCTCAGATATACCAGTAGTTAAAAGAGTGCAAGTACAAGTTTATACACAAACCTCAGTGCTTTAGCAAAGAAACAGTCCAACACAACTTCGCGAGTTCAGATCGTAGACCAACTAACGTTTCAAGGTCCTCAACTTGTTCACGAGTATGTACAACCTTAAAAATATAATTAAATAACTTCTTTAATTCCTAGAAGCTCAATAATGTTGATGTAAAATAGGATTATCATCACAATTAAGCTTAGCCTGTACAAATACGACTATGCTCCCAAAACAGTAATTTTGGCCAGCCTAGTACCTCATGTCCCAACTTAGATTTGAAAAGGAAAACAACAAAACTAGATTTTATTACCTTAATGAAAGATGTAGATACATCTCTTAGGGTTGCAAACAAACAAGAATCACCACAAAATATATTTTGTATAAAAGGATATATTCAAAACACTAACAGTTGTACATACAGGATTTGTAATTTCAAAATCTGGACAGAACTTGACCTATGTTGCGTCCCATATTGCGAATTAATAACAGCTAAATTAGATTTTTACGTAAACATAAGAGTTGTAAGTCTACGCATTATCTTTCCAAATCGTATTTATTCACTGTAAACTAAGTTCTAGAGAAAGAGATATGCATAAAATACCAAACACTACCCAGATTAGAAATAGATTTTGTCACTTACCAAAAAGAAGTGTGTGTCTCGAATTCCAGCCAAAAGGACCAAGTTTTTCTCTTGTGATTTTGAAGAACAACTTGTTAGATAATGTTCTAAGGTTCTTATACTCCAGGTGAGACGAATTTTACTAGAAGAGGTGTCAAAATATAGTCTCAAAAGTGAGTTAGTCACATATACAACTGTCACTCAAAGGGCTGCCTAAATAAAAGTAGGCTACCCAAAAAGCATACATATATACCTATATGTATATACCTAATACCAACACTTTCAATTTATATGTAATTGTAATTAGAAAATTATGTAAATACCCCCATACAATACCTTAAATTACGATCACAATTATGTTAAGTAAGGTTGCAAA
The DNA here is from genome assembly GCA_036250505.1 of Solanum acaule. Lineage (NCBI taxonomy): Eukaryota > Viridiplantae > Streptophyta > Magnoliopsida > Solanales > Solanaceae > Solanum > Solanum acaule. Next base: position 883 of record JAJOOR010021434.1, on the reverse strand, counting down.
TATCACAAAATTTCAAGTTCCCAAAATGAGAATAAAACATATTCTAGTAATTAAGCAATGGTGTATCGACATGCGAATGTTGGTCTAGTATTTAGGGATGTTACATGTGGAGTTTAGGTCTGTTTTCCAAATGTTGGCTCAAGCTGTGATGGCCTAAGAAAATAGGGAGGTTGTGGTTCCTGTGAACCCAAATGTGGGTACGGCAGCATCTAGAGTGAGGGAGTTCACTAGGATGAATCCACTGGAGTTTCATGGTTCTAAGGTTGAAGAAGAGCCTTAATAATTCATTGATGAAGTATATAAGGTTTTGATGATCATGGGAGTGACGCCAGTGTAAAAGTCGGAGATGGCTGCTTATCAACTAAAAGGTGTGGCTCAAATTTGGTACAACCAATGGAAAGAAGGGACACTGAAAGATGTGGGTCCTCTTGATTGGGAGAAGTTTAAGGTTCCTTTTGCTTATAGGTTCTTCCCCCTGAGATGAGGGAAGCTGAGGTGCTTGAGTTCATTAACCTCCAACAAGGAAGTATGAGTTTGAGGGAATATGCTCTAAAGTTCAGTCAATTGTCTAAATATCCTCCATCAATGGTTACCGATTCAAGGGCAAGGATGAGTAAGTTCTTTTCGGGTGTGCCCGAAATGGTGGTTAAAGATTGTTGTACCATCATGCACATTAATGACATGGACATCACTCGTCTCATGGTTCATGCATAACAGATTGAAGAGGAGAAATGTAACGACCCGGAAAATGATAGAGTGAAACTAGAGCCTCACATGTGAGTTTGGAGTCGAGAACTTAATGAAATGGTTATAATTGAATTTGACCCAAAAAGTTCTTAAAATGTGCTTCGAAAGTTACCGGAAACTTGTTTAGCTGTATATA
>JAJOOR010021433.1:0-19181 GCA_036250505.1 Solanum acaule | reverse complement strand
GATATATATATATATATATATATATATATATATATATATAGGTGTATATGTATGCATTTTGGGCAGCATACAACTATTTGGGCAGCCACCTTTTGGAGACAACTGTGCATTGTGATAAACATCACTTTAAGACTATATTTTGACACCTCTTCTAGTCAAATTGTCTCACCTGAAGTATAAGAACCTTAGAACATTATCTAACAAGTTGTTCTTCAAAATCACAAGAGAAAAACTTGGCCCTCTTGGTTGGAATTCGAGACACACACTTCTTTTTGGTAAGTGGTAAAATCTGTTTTGGAGCTGGGTAGTGTTTAGTATTTAAAGAATAAATTGAGTTATAGAACTTCGTTTGCAGTGAATAAATATGATCTGGAAAGATAATTTGTAGACCTACAACTCTTATGTTTATGTTAAAACTCTAATATAGCTTTTATGGATTCGAAATATTGGACGCAACATAGGACAAGTTCTGTCCAGAGTTCGAAAGTAGAAATCCTATAGGGACAACTGTTAGTGTTTTGAATATATCTTTTTGTACAAAATATATTTTGCGGTGATTCTTGTTTGTTTGCAACCTTAAGAAATGTACCTACATCTTTCATGAAGGTTATAAAGTCTATTTTTGCCGTTTTCCTTTTCAAATCTAAGTTGCGACATAAGGTACTAGGCTGGCCAGAATCACTGTTTTGGGAGCATAGTCGTATTTGTACAGGCTAAGCTTACTTGTGATGATAATCCTGTTTTATTTCGACATTATTGAGATACTACGAATTAAAGAAGTTATTTAATTGTATTTTTAAGGTTGTATATACTCGTGAACAAGTTGATGACCTTGAAACATTGGTTGGCCTTTGGTCTGAACTAGCGAAGTTGTGTTGGACTGTTTCTTTGCTGAAGCACTGAGGTTTGTATATAAACTTGTACTTGTAATCTTTTTGACTGCTGGTATATCTGAGGGTTGATCTTGGTACCTTGGTCACCTCTTGTCACTTTGCATTGTCGTGTTGGTATCCTTTAAGACGTTAAAGACGCTTGTGTAACTCGCCCACTTGTACGGATTGTTTGATTACTTGGCACTCTTGTTGGGACCTTGTCCTTTTTCTGGCTGTGACTTTGTCACTATTGGCATGCCTCTTGATTCAGATCATTTGCCATCTTGACTCTGGATTTTTAGTCCGTCTTAAGAATGGAAGTTGTCCATTTTAAGTACGAACTAGAAAGCCATCTTTAATATGGTTCTTGGTTCTCTTGATTATTAGGCTTTGACCCTTCTTGATACAGGGTGTCGGCCCTTCTTGATACATGCTTGTGCTTGGTGTGACGACATGATGTATATATTGGGCGAGCCTTGTTGTTGAATCTCTTGGAAAATGGTGCTATGAGCGTTCTTGACATTTGGATCTTTAAATATCGAACTTGATACTCTTATTATATTGTTTACTTGATTTAATTATTATGTTTCAATGTTGCTGCCCATGACTTGAGAAAGTTAACTTGGTGAATCAGATGGCTCCGAACCTATAGTTTTTACACCACTAAGCTATATGCTTAGCGATAGTTGTTTCTATCGTAGGGAATGACCGAGTGGTTGCATGAAGCTGGCCATTGGAGATGGAACTTTTGAGAGCCTTACAGAAGATCACATTTGCATATAGGCATCTATTTTTGTATAAACCTTGGGACTTGTACATGATCTATGTGTTGTATATTTACATGAAATTTTGAGGACAAATTTGATCATGTCAGCATGGGTTGTAATATAAGTATGTCTATATGTTTGGTTCTTTTGGGGTGTGTAATCCCAAGTCTTGTAATAAATTAAATTTACCACTAATTTTGAATGATTGTGTGAAGCATGAATGACCTAGTTTGGGTACTCGGAAGTTGGTTATATTCTTTTTATGTCATTTTTTTCTAGTATGAGGAAAATATATGCATAAAGATCTCGGGAGTTATTGGCTTATATTATTTCGGAAGGGTCGCTACAAGGGTTGGTATCATAACCTAGGTTTGTGGTTCTATGAGTTTTGCTGTGAATTACTTGTATATTTGTTTGCTTTCGAAAAAGGTTCTATTTGAATTATTTGTTCACTTACATGGTTTATAATATTTTCATCGCATGTAGAGTGCATATGCATTAGGTACATGTCCCTAATGCAATGTGATCTTCCCTTTTGAAGGAATTAAGTTATGGCCTCTTCTTCTGACCGACCTTTGAAAGCTGATCGTGAAGGTTCGAGTACCTCTGTTCCCCAACCTCATGCACTAGAAGAGGTTGGAGAACCTTTCTTGAATCAATATGTTCCCCACACTAGTGGGTCTGAAGTGGGAAACCATCAGGGTGTAAGAGCTGGTTCACATCTTCACATGAGCTGTGGTACTCAAGCCATGAATCCTCCTTTTCAACAAATGGTTGAATTCTTCCACCACATGGCTGAAGCGATGCATGATCCCAACGTGATTAACTTTGACAAAATGAGGAAAATGGGTGGAGTGGAGTTTGAAGGCACCGTTGATCCCACAGATGCTGAATAATGGCTGGAGCGCATGGAGAGGGTATTTGAGCAGTTAGAGTGTTCAGATGTTGCCAAATTTAAGTATGCTATATCACTATTACAAAATGATGCGTACGATTGGTGGTAAGTGTTCCAAATGCCAAGGTAAAACCTCTTGTTCTTACTTGGGATGATTTTCTTAGGGAATTTCGTATGACGTATGTCCCATCTGCTTATTGTGATGCAAAGAGAAAGGAGTTTTTGAATTTAAGGCAACGAGGCTCTATTGCTGAGTACCAACAAGAGTTTCTAAGGCTCTCTCGTTATGCTGGGGGTATTATTAAAGAGGAAAAAGAAAAGTGCAGGAAAATTAAAGACGGTTTAAATGATTCCAGTAGAAAGAATGTAGCGATCCTGTAACATGAGAACTTTTGTAAGTTAGTGTCTGCTGCTTTTACTTGGGAACGACTTGATAAAAAAGAAGCTAGTAGAAATGAAAACGAATTTCGAAAGCCTAGACCAAATTTTGGGGGTCCATAAAAAAAGGGAAGGTTTGATAATTCTAACGCTGGTAGTGATAACATGCAACTGTAAAAAAGGCAAAACAAATCTGATTTTTCTACAGTTAGCACTCCAAATTATTGCCAAGGCAAGCCTCATGTTCTCACTTGTCCGCAATGTGGAATGAATCATTATGGTACTTGCAGAAGAGCTTCTGGTGCATGTTTCAATTGTGGGAGCTTTGATCATAAAGTGAAGGATTGCCCTAATCCTAATAATGCTCCTTCCTTGAGAACTGAAGGCTCAGTTCATAAACCTTCTATTAATCCTCCTCAAACTAATAGAGGTGCACGACCTAAAAACACCTAAGAAGCAGGTACAAGTGGAGCTAATCAAGCTAGTGGACAAAGGGCTACTTCACGTGCTTATGCTATGAGGCAGAGGGATGATCAAGATGGACAAGACGTGGTTGTTGGTAAATTTCACTTATTTGGCTTATGTGTGTTTACATTGATTGATCCGGGTTCTACATATTCCTATATTTGTTCATCAATTGTTCTTCCTGAAAATGTGAAATCTGTGAGACTTAATTATGATGTTCTGGTTGAAAGTCCTTTGGGCTATCAAGTGTTGTGTAATCGAGTTTACCAAGATTGTCCCTTCGTGATTCAAAACCTAGTCTTCCCTCTTGATTTGATTGAAATGCCTTTCAAGAATTTTGATGTTATTATCCGGATGGATTGGCTTTATAAATATCATGCGGTGGAAGATTGTAGGTCTAAGCATGTGACTTTTAAAGATCCGACATTTTCACACATTATTGTACAAAGTGAAAATCATTGACATTTAGTATTATTTCTGCGGCCATGGCAAGAAAGTTGATGCGTCAAGGTTGTGGGGCATACCTTGCTCACATAGTTGATACACGGTTGGAGAGTCCTTGTATCAAGGACATACATGCTGTATGTGATTTTCCAGAAGTCTTCCCAGAAAACCTTCCTGGATTGCCCCCGGAAAGAGAGGTTGAATTTCCAATCGAGCTTATTCCTGGATCTACCCGTATTTCTATCACTCCTTATAGAATGGCTTCGGTAGAATTAAGAGAATTGAAAGCTCAATTGCAAGAACTTCTTGAGAAAGGTTTTATTCGACCTAGTGTTTCTCCTTGGGGAGCCCCTGTTTTATTTGTAAAGATGAAAGATGGCACTCTTAGGCTTTGTATTGACTATAGACAATTGAACATAATAACAATCAAGTATAGATATCCACTACCAAGGATCGATGATTTGTTTGACCAACTGAAAGGTGCTACAGTATTCTCAAAGATTGATTTAACGTCCGGATATCACCACCTGCGTGTTAGAGAGAAGGATGTTCCTAAAACTACTTTTATAACTCGGTATGGTCATTATGAATTTTGGCGATGCCATTCGGATTGACAAATGCTCCTGCGGTATTCATGGATTTAATGAATCGAGTATTCAAGCCTTATCTTGATCAGTTTGTGGTTGTTTTTATAGATGATATTTTAATATTTTTCAAAAGTAGTGAAGACCATGATAAACACCTTCGGATTATTTTGCAAATTTTGAAAGAGAAAGAACTTTATGCTAAACTTTCCAAGTGTGAATTTTGGCTTGCTGAAGTGACGTTTCTTGGACATGTTGTATTAGCCAAAGGCGTGAAGGTGGATCCTAGTAAGATACAAATAGTTTGAATGGAGACCTCCCAAGTGTCCAACCGAGGTAAGAAGTTTCTTACGCTTAGCAGGATACTACAGAAGATTTGTGAAAGGCTTTTCCATTATCGCCTCTCCTTTGACTAAGTTCTTGACGAAGGAAGTAAAGTTTATTTGGGATGACAAATGCCAATAGAGCTTTGAAACTCTCAAATCCTTGTTGACTCAAGCACCTATACTTACTCTAACAATTGAAGGGAAAGAGTATGTAGTATACATTGATGCTTTTCACAATGGTCTAGGATGTGTTTTGATGCAAGAAGGGAAGGTTATTTCTTATGCCTCTCGGAAATTAAAATCGCATGAATTGAATTATCCTACTCATGATCCTGAACTTGCTGCTGTAGTGTTTGCTTTAAAAATATGGCGGCATTATTTGTATGGAGAAAAATGTCATATATTCACTGATCACATGAGCTTAAAGTACTTGGGTACTCAGAAGGAGCTAAACCTTCGACAACGTAGATGGCTTGAACTCATAAAGGATTATGATTGCACGATTGATTATCATCCAGGTAATGCTGGTAGTGATAATAGGCCACCGCAACAAAAGCAAAACAGATCAGATTTTTCTACAGCGAGCACTCCAAATTATGGCTAAGGCAAGCCTCGTGTTCCCACTTGTCTGCAATGTGGAAAGAATCATTATGGTACTTGTAGAAGAGCTTCTGGTGCATGTTTCAATTGTGGATGATTTAATCATAAAGCGAAGGATTTCCCTAATCCTAATAATGCTCCTTCCTTGAGAACTGAAGGCTCAGTTCATAAGCCTTCTATTAATCCTCCTCAAAGTAATAGAGGTGCAAGACCTAAAAACACCCAAGCAACAGGTACAAGTGGAGCTAATCAAGCTAGTGGACAAAGGGCTACTTCACGTGCTTATGCTATGAGGTAGAGGGATGATCAAGATGGACAAGACGTGGTTGTTGGTAAATTTCACTTATTTGGCTTATGTGTGTTTACATTGATTGATACGGGTTCTACACATTCCTATATTTGTTCATCAATTGTTCTTCCTGAAAATGTGAAATCTGTGAGACTTAATTTTGATGTGCTGATTGAAAGTCCTTTGGGCTATCAAGTGGTGTGTAATCGAGTTTACCAAGATTGTCCCTTCGTGATTCAAAACCTAGTCTTCCCTCTTGATATGATTGAAATTCCATTCAAGGATTTTGATGTTATTATCGTGATGGATTGGCTTTATAAATATCATGCGGTGGTAGATTGTAGGTCTAAGACTGTGACTTTTAAAGATCCGACATTTTCACACATTATTGTACAAGGTGAAACATCATTGACATCTAGTATTATTTCTGCGGCCTTGGCAAGAAAGTTGATGCGTCAAGGTTGTGGGGCATACCTTGCTTACATAGTTGATACACGGTTGGAGAGTCCTTGTATCAAGGACATACATGCTGTATGTGATTTTCCAGTAGTCTTCCCAGAAAACCTTCCTGGATTGCCCCCGGAAAGAGAGGTTGAATTTCCAATCGAGCTTATTCCTGGATCTACCCCTATTTCTATCACTCCTTATAGAATGGCTCCGGCAGAATTAAGAGAATTGAAAGCTCAATTGCAAGAACTTCTTGAGAAAGGTTTTATTCGACCTAGTGTTTCTCCTAGAGGAGCCCCTATTTTATTCGTAAAGAAGAAAGATGGCACTCTTAGGCTTTGTATTGACTATAGACAATTGAACAGAATAACAATCAAGAATAGATATCCACTACCAAGGATCGATGACTTTTTTGACCAACTGAAGGATGCTAAAGTATTCTCAAAGATTGATTTAAGGTCCGGATATCACCAACTTCATGTTAGAGAGAAGGATGTTCCTAAAACTACTTTTAGAACTCGGTATGGTCATTATGAATTTTTGGTGATGCTATTCGGATTGACAAATGCTCCTGCGGTATTCATGGATCTAATGAATCGAGTATTCAATCCTTATCTTGATCAGTTTGTGGTTGTTTTTATAGATGATATTTTAATACTTTCCAAAAGTAGTGAAGACCATGATAAACACCTCCGGATTATTTTGCAAATTTTGAAGGAGAAATAACTTTATGCTAAACTTTCCAAGTGTGAATTTTGGCTTGCTGAAGTGACGTTTCTGGGACATGTTGTATCAGCCTAAGGCGTGAAGGTGGATCCTAGTAAGATACAAGTAGTTGTTGAATGGAGACCTCCCAAGAGTCCAACCGAGGTAAGAAGTTTCTTAGGCTTAGCAGGATACTACAGAAGATTTGTGAAAGGCTTTTCCATTATCGCCTCTTCTTTGACTAAGCCCTTGCAGAAGGAAGTAAAGTTATTTTGGGATGACAAATGCCAATAGAGCTTTGAAACTCTCAAATCCTTGTTGACTCAAGCACCTATACTTACTCTACCAATTGAAGGGAAAGAGTATGTAGTATATAGTGATGCCTCTCACAATGGTCTAGGATGCGTTTTGATGCAAGAAAGAAAGGTTATTTCTTATGCCTCTCGAAAATTAAAACCACATGAATTGAATTATCGTACTCATGGTCTTGAACTTGTTGCAGTAGTGTTTGCTTTAAAAATATGACGGCATTACTTGTATGGAGAGAAATGTCATATATTCACTGATCACAAGAGCTTAAAGTACTTGGGTACTCAGAAGGAGCTAAACCTTCGACGACGTAGATGGCTTGAACTCATCAAGGATTACAACTGCACGATTGATTATCATCTAGGAAAAGCCAATGTGGTTGCAGATGCCTTAAGTCGAAAATCCTTCGCAAGCATTTCCTTGAGTCCTTTACCCTTGCTTCTTGAGTTAAGACCCATGAATGTTTGTTTTACACCTGATTCAAATGGTTCAGTTATTGCTAATTTGCAAGTAAAGCCAATATTACTTGAACAGGTGAAGGAAGCACAAAAGTTAGATGAGAAACTTGTAAAATTGATCAGATAAGTTCAAAATGGGGGAAACTTGATTTTACATTAGAAGAGAATGGCATCTTATTTTATCAAAACAGGTTATACATCCCTATTGATGACAAATTGAGGAGAAAAATATTGAATGAAGCACATACTTCACCATTTGCAATGCATCCTGGAGGTACAAAGATGTATAAGACCATCAAAGAACATTATTGGTGGAATGGTATGAATAGAGACATTGCGGAGTTCATTTCTAAATGTTTGGTTTGTCAACAAGTAAAGGTAGAACATCAGGTCCCAATTGGTTTACTACAGCCCTTATCGACGCCGAAATGGAAATGGGAGAGAATAACTATGGACTTTGTTTCTGGACTTCCTTGCACCCAAAGAAATCATGATGCAATATGGGTGATTGTGGACAGGCTAACCAAGAGTGCTCACTTCTTAGCAATCAGGATGGATTACTCACTTGAGCGTTTAGCTGAATTGTACATTAATGAGATTATAAGACTACATGGGATCCCTGTGTCTATTGTATCTGATCAAGACCCAAGGTTTATATCTAGATTTTGGGGTAGCTTGCAGTAAGCTTTGGATACTAAGCTGAAATTTAGCACTTCGTTCCATCCTCAAACAGACGGCCAGTCGGAAAGAGTGATACAAATTTTGGAGGATATGCTTCGAGCTTGCATTATGGAGTTTGAGGGTAGTTGGGAAAAATACTTGGCTTTGATAGAATTTGCTTACAATAACAGTTATCAATCGAGTATTGGAATGCCTCCCTATGAAGCCTTGTACAGAAGGAAATGTTGAATCCCTCTATGTTGGAGTGAAGTTGGTGACAGAAAGCTTGTTGGTCCTGAAATTGTGCAACAAACAGAGGACAAGGTAAAAATTATCAAGGATCGTCTAAAGATTTCTTCGGATAGACAAAAGTTGTACGCTGATCTTAAAAGGCGTGACATTGAATATCAAGTGGGAGATAAAGTATTCCTAAAGGTGTCTCCATGGAATAAGATTATGAGATTTAGCCAGAAAGGAAAACTTAGTCCCCAATTTATTGGACCTTATGATATACTTGAAAGGGTTGGACCAGTTGCATATAAATTAGCTTTGCCACCGAAGCTAGAGAAGATCCACAATGTCTTTCATGTTTCTATGCTCAGAAGATATTGTTCTGATCCATCACATGTTCTTTCGGTTGAATCTATTGAGATTAATATTGACTTGACTTATAATGAAGAACCTATCCGAATTGAAGCTCGAGAAGTAAAGCAACTTAGAAACAAGAGAATCCCCTTAGTAAAGGTACTTTGGAGGAACCATTCGGGAAAGGAAGCTACCTGGGAAAGAGAAGAAGACATGAGGACCCAGTATCCACACTTGTTCCGGGACTAGTGTAAGGTAAATTTCGAGACGAAATTTCTTTAAGGGGGAGAGAGTTGTAACATCCCTAAATATTAACCAAGAGTCGCATGTCGATTTACCGTTGCTTAATTACTACAATATGTTTTATTCTCATTTTGGGAACTTGAAGTTTTGTGATAATTGAAAACTGCTTAACATAAATTGTGATCGTAATTTAAGGTATTGTATTGGGGTATTTTTGTAATATTCTAATTAGAATTATGTATAACTTTAAAAGGAGGTGAGGGATATATATATATAGGTGTATATGTATGCATTTTGGGTAGCACACAACTATTTGGGCAGCCACCGTTTGGAGACAGTTGTGCATTGTGATAAACATCACTTTTGAGACTATATTTTGACACCTCTTCTAGTCAAATTTGTCTCACATGAAGTATAAGAACCTTAGAAAATTATCTAACAAGTTGTTCTTGAAAATCACAAGAGAAAAGCTTGGCCCTCTTGGCTGGAATTCGAGACACACACTTCTTTTTGGTAAGTGGTAAAATCTGTTTTGGAGCTGGGTAGTGTTTAGTATTTAAGGCATAACTTGAGATATAGAACGTAGTTTGCAGTGAATAATATGATCTGGAAAACTAATTCGTAGACCTACAACTCTTATGTTTATGTAAAACTCTAATTTAGCTGTTATGGATTCGAAATATGGGACGCAACATAGGACAAGTTTTGTCCAGAGTTCGAAAGTAGAAATCCTGTAGGGACAACTCTTCGTGTTTTGAATATATCTTTTTGTACAAAATATATTTTGCGATGATTCTTGTTTGTTTACAACCTTCAAAGATGTACCTACATCTTTCATGAAGGTTATAAAGTCTATTTTTGCCGTTTCCTTTTCAAATCTAAGTTGCGACATAAGGTACTAGGCTGGCCAGAATCACTGTTTTGGGAGCATAGTCGTATTTATACAGGCTAAGCTTACTTGTGATGATAATCCTATTTTACTTCGACATTATTGAGATAGTACGAATTAAAGAAGTTATTTAATTGTATTTTTAAGGTTGTATATACTCGTGAACAAGTTGAGGACCTTGAAACGTTGGTTGGTCTACGGTCTGAACTCACGAAGTTGTGTTGGACTGTTTCTTTGCTAAAGCACTGAGCTTTGTGTATAAACTTGTACTTGTAATCTTTTTGACTGCTGGTATATCTGAGGATTGATCTTGGTACCTTGGTTACCTCTTGTCAATTTGCATTGTCGTGTTGGTATCCTTTAAGACGTTAAAGACGCTTGTGTAACTCGCCCACTTGTACGGATTTTTTTATCAGTAGGCACTCTTGTTGGGACTTTGTCCTTCTTCTGGCTGTGACTTTGTCACTATTGGCATGCCTCTTGATTCAGATCATTTGCCATCTTGACTCTGGATTTTTAGTCCGTATTAAGAATGGAAGTTGTCTATTTTAAGTACGAACTACAAAGCCATTTTTAATATGGTTCTTGGTTCTCTTGATTATTGGGCTTTGACCCTTCTTGATACAGGGTGTCGGCCTTTCTTGATATCTTCTTGTGCTTGGTGTGATGACATGATGTATATATTGGGCGATCCTTGTTATTTAATCTCTTGGAAAATAGTGCTATGAGCATTCTTGACATTTGGATCTTTAAATATCGAACTTGATACTCTTATTATATTGTTTACTTGATTTAATTATTATGTTTCAATGGTGCTGCCCATGACTTGAGAAAGTTAACTTGGTGAATCGGATGTCTCCGAACCTATAGTTTTTACACCACTAAGCTATATGCTTAGCGATAGTTGTTTCTATCGTAGGGAATGATCGAGTGGTTGCATGAAGCTGGCCATTGGAGATAGAACTTTCGAGAGCCTTAAGGAAGATCACATTTGCATATAGGCATCTATTTTTGTATAAACCTTGGGACTTGTACATGATCTATGTGTTGTATATTTACATGAAATTTTGAGGACTAATTTGATCATGTCACCATGGGTTGTAATATAAGTATGTCTATATGTTTGGTTCTTTTGGGGTGTGTAAACCCAAGTCTTGTAATATTTTAAATTTACCACTAATTTTGAATGATTGTGTGAAGTATGAACGACCTAGTTTGGGTACTCGGAAGTTGGTAATATTCTTATGTCATTTTTTTCTAGTGTGAGGACAATATATGCATAAAAATCTCGGGAGTTATTGGCTTACATTATTTCAGAAGGGTCGCTATAGACTGACCCTAGTCCACTCGGTATTAAGCTTCCCATATGATTAAGTAATTAACACTTTATGACTGAAATGTTGTAATACTAGATAGCTCAAAACTGACATGCAAAATGAGAATGCAACATTTATATACTGATAATAATGCATTCGAAACTGAGGCATGTTCATATATATCTGAATTAACTGACCTAGCATTTGTAATTCATGAACTAAAATAATTACAATGCTAGGGTTCTGAGTTTATGCATGAATCTGGGAAAAACAATACTACAACATGATAATATGATTTGGATCATTCTAACAGCTAAGAACCCAATAATTCTAACATTCAAGAAACCCTAGGTCTAGATAATATTAAGGGAATCCTGAGTGAAATCTAGGGACCTAATGAGTTAAAAGAACCCGCTAGTGAAATCCCACATAGTGACGAATTCCACGGAGAAATCTTTCGATTTCGGGGCTTAAACTGATGGAATCTTGCTGTGTTCTTGAACTAGGGTTGCTCGACCTCTTACGCTCTAATTTTTCTTAGTTTTGAAGAATGATCTGACTTAGGTAAGTTCTAGTTATGTTTCTAGGCTAAAGCTAACCAAAACCACGTAGTTTAGGGGTTAATTAACGTAGTTTAGGTGTCTAACGATTAGGGGAAAAGACCGAAATAACCCCACTGAAAAATCTGATGGGGCTGACCACAGCCACTTTCACGGACCATGAAAGGGACCACAGACCATGGGACCGATCGTGAACCTTGGCCAGTAGCTGGTGGTTCCTGGGGTCTGGTCCACGAGTCCCTACCACGGCCCGTGTGGAGGACCACGAACCATGAAGGTCCCTGTTGTCCTCACTTGGGCTGAGGTATGGAGGCTCAGGTCTGGGAGGCCTACTGGTTGGCCCTCACGGACGCCCCCACCATCCATCATCAGGACCAGGACCGTGAAAGTCGTCGTGGTCCTCATTTAGGCGTTTGAGGTCTGAGGCCTAGGCTTGGGGGCGTACTGGCTAAGCCTCTACGGATGCCACCACAGTCTGTCGTCAAGACTACGGCCCATGAACGGTCCCGTGGTCTGACGTCTGGGCCTGGTGAAGTCCAAATCACCACCATGGGCAGGTCAATAGACCGTGGACCCTATCACGGTCCGTGAACCCTACCGTGGTTCACTGGTTCAGGTAGCTTTCTGCAAATTTTTTCTAGGTCTGGTTTACGAAGTGTTACATTCACGTTGCCTCATTATACCCTTATAGTACAACAAAATATTGAGGGGTCGTTTAGTAGAGTGTATAAAAATAATGTTAAATAGAGTGTATTAGTAATGCTTGCATTAGCAATGCATGTATTAGTTATGCTTGTATTAGTTATACATAGATTATTTTTATGTATTGGTTGGTATGATGCATTAAAAATATAGCATGCATTGCATAAAAAAATTAATTTACAAAGATACCGTCCACTATTATGGTAGAAAAGATGTAAAAAAGGTTTTGAGGGACAATTGAGTCTTTAATCATGCTAATGCATGCATGATGCATTAAATCCATTACATTGCTAAAACCTAGAAATCCATGGTATTAGCAATACACACCTTAATACACAATATAGTGCACAACTAATACAAGCATTAGTTATGCATAGGTTGGAAAAGAGTACCAAACAAGGTACTAATAATACACAAGGCAAATGCATGCATTATTTTTCCTAATATGCTCAACCAAACAATCCCTGAATATATTTGATATTATGCTTGTGGTACCTCTCATGCAGCATCAATAATTTCTTTCCAAAATAACGCATCAAGAAGCAATATAATTTTCAGCAAGAACATCAAGAATATGATCACTAAAAAACCAAACAATATTTTTTTTAACGTTGCATTCAATCATATCTATTATATTCCAGGTGTTTTGATGGTCCTCACAAATGTAGGGACCCCGGTCCTTGGTAGATTGCTCTCGTCCATATTCAAAGTGGTGTACAGCTTTAAAGCTGTCTTGTCAGAATGGTTGGTGAAAAGTGTAGTGTACTTCACCAATAGGAAAGGGGACGAGGTTGTTTGTGTCAGAGGTCAAAATTCTTGTTGGTGACTGATATATACAACAATAAACAAACAACATTATTCATTCAAAAGGATAGATCTTCTCAAGAACTCACAAATAACACATTACAAGGGACTTGGTCCCAGCAAGACTGCGTATGTAAAAAGACGACAAGACAACTGTCAGAAAAGCTGCCACCTCTGATGTGGTAGGTGCACATCTTTTTAGAGAAGTAGACTCTCAGCCAATGGGGTCGTCTCAAGAGGTTTGTGTCCATTTAATATAATCTCTTGTCATAAAACACAAACCAACATTTGGCAAACAAAGATTTGAATTTCTTAAAATTTACAAGCTTACAAAGAGAAGGCCATCTTCAACAAGAACACATACAACAAGGGGACTGATCAATTGAAGTAGTGATTTCCGTACCTTCTTCTGTTCTTGAATGTTTATATTGAGCTAAACGTGCAGGATTCGTTTCACTCTTATAAGAAATGTTTCAAACTCTTGTGTGTAGTGAGGGTGAGAACATTGTTAGAGTTAACTTTGTGTCTTATGTTTTTTAAATCTATATTAAGTGTCCAATGGATGCATTACTTTGGCTTAGTAAGTAATAGGAGTATTAATTAGTATGGGACTAAGAGTTTGGTCTCATTGTTGTGGTTGTAATCTGTATTCACTTTTGCTTGGAGATTAGTAAAGGCAGTTGAAAATCCTGTGTGATAGGTCGTGGTTGAAAATCTTGTGTGATAGGTCGTGGTTTTACTCCCTTGAGCAATGAGGTTTCCATGTAAAACTTTTATGCCTGATTTACATTGTGCTACTTATTTTCTACACTTTTATTCTGTCGGGGAACCTGGTCCTATGGTCACTTGTGGACGTGTATATTCCAACAATTGGTATCAAAGCTTGGACTCTCTATCTGGTTAACACCAAGAGAGAGGTTCCTGCGAGGAATGTCGACACCACTGAACCTGTAAAGAAGTCAGTCCCCCACAAGACCACCTCTCTTTGATGGTTAGTTCTATAGATGGTGAAATATTTGAATGAGAGAATATCTCATGGCTGAGGACATTGAGGTATGGAACGTTATTTGTGAAGGTCCTTATGTGCCAACTATGGAGGTTAAAGATTGAGAGGTCACAAGAGTCATTCCAAAAACTCGACAATAATATAATGACTCTCACAAAAGATTAGTCAAGAAAAACGACAAAGCTAGGAAGCTACTGATGTGTGGCATTAGTATGAATGAATATGATTTGATCTCATCTTGTGAATCAACCAAGGAAATCTTGGATCAGCTGAGAACAACGTATGAAGGTACTGAGAAAACAAACAAATCTAAGCTAGATCTCTTTACTACTCAGCTTGAGAGTTTCACCATAAAATAAGGTGAATCTATTCATGAAATGCGTACCAATTTCTCTGCCATCACCAATGAGCTTATGATTCATGAAGACCCTATCCCTGTGTGCAAGCAAGTCTCTAAGATACTGCAAATTCTCCCTAGGTCTTGGACAAATGAATTTGTGTTGCGCAATGAGACAAGGAATCCTGAAATGGTGACTCTGAATGCACTATTTGAACATCTTCAATTTCATGAGATGCACAGAAAAATAGAGGGTCTCAGTCTCAAGGGTAAAGACAAGAGGACATATCTGATCAGAAGAAAGATGCAAAAGGGACGAATCACTTACTTCCAAGGTGTCACAAAGTGAAACCCCTGAAATAGATGAGAACATGGGCTATTTCACTCAAAGATTTCAACAAATTGTGAGAGAACGTGGAGGTTTCATGAAGAAAGAAAATCATGACAGGGCTACAAGCTCAAGTGACGTATGTTACAAGTGCGATCAACTAGGTCACTCCATTAGAGACTGCCCTATGCACAAAGCTGACCATAGGGAATATGTCAAGTCTGGAGAAGGTAAAGACAAAGAGGGAGACCAAGTCCGTGACAAGTCAAGCAGAAGAGAAGCTGCTTATCAAGCGGTGAAAAAGGATCTGACTGCATGGAAAATTCCTCAAGTGATTCAGATGATTCTGAACACTTTGATGATGTTTTCATGGCAAAGTCAGATGAGGAAGATGTTGATGAAAAGGTAACCTTATCATACTTCAAGCAAACTTGAATACCTTTT
This sequence comes from Solanum acaule, assembly GCA_036250505.1. Taxonomy (NCBI): domain Eukaryota; kingdom Viridiplantae; phylum Streptophyta; class Magnoliopsida; order Solanales; family Solanaceae; genus Solanum; species Solanum acaule. The sequence goes on along the minus strand of JAJOOR010021433.1, from coordinate 3,768 downwards.
CTACTAATAAATTGAGAAAGCTAGTTTTTGTACACTTGATTTGATAAGTGAGCTAACGACTGAGAATGATCTCGTGAACAATAGCCTAGACATCTCTCACAATGGAAAAATTGCCTTAGTTGCCCAAATATCTGATATTGAAAATCAAATTGTTGTTCTAGAAGCTAAAAATCTAGAATTGAAGGAAAATATAATAGGCGTAACTACAACTGTTTTTAAAGAAAAGATTGAGGCCAGCAGCTTGTAGCTGGAGCTTGAGAATAGGCTGCATACTGCTGAAATGAAGACGGAATTGGCTTTAGGAAGAAATCTTGTGTTAGAGAGGGACATGGTCCGTGTAAAAGAGGAACTGGAAGAATCCCTCAAATGGACCACTTTCTCTAAGATTCTTACAAATATAATTATTCAAGGCAACAACAGTAGAAGAGGGCTGGGCTGTGAGAAGATAGATCCCCCATACGATTCTCACAGCAAAAATGCTTCTGATGCTGAAAATTTGCTATGTGTGCATTGTGGTCGAGATGGACATCTTAAGAAATATTGTCCCATTTTGAAAAAAATATGAAGGAAGTTCTTCAGACTATTCCAACTATTCCAAACAGTGGAATTAACAGAAAAAGGGACATGGTCTTGCTTCTGGTCCTAAGTTGAAGAAAATCAGTTTGCCTCACTGGACAAAGAATTCTCTTATCATTCCTTTATCTTCTTACTGGGAACTCCAACTAAAGTGGGTTCCCAAGGCCAACAAGTGATTTGGTATGCAAGTGAGAGAATGTAGTAACAATGTCATGACCCGGGGTTACCCGCTAGAAGTAAAACGGCGTACTTGACCCCGAAGGGGTCGCATACAAGCCTTATAGCATACATAAACATAAAAACATAGGAAAATAGTGCGGAATTTAAAACTTTTCTTTACAATCAAAGTCTCTTATAAAATGAAAGAGTACCTATGACACTATGTCTCAAACTATCTATTATATTTGGAATAAAACTCTTGAAATACAATCTTAGGGACATAGCCCTTACAACCAAAGTCTAAAACATAAAACAAAGACAATAAAGGACATATGGTTGAGCCCTCAAATACAATGAGGACTCACCAATCTTCTTCTCCTTGATCTCCTATGAACCTAGCCACGAGGATGAAATCCAATATCACCAAAGCCTACACTTATATAAAATGTAGAAAGATGTGGTTAGCAAAAAAAGTACTAAGTATGGAAGCCATGCACAAAACCATTAAAACATGCATAAAAAGGGACATTTCATTTGAAATCATGCTATATGCCATTTTTGAACAACATCTTTGAAATAGTTGGAGAATGCAACCCATAAGGCAACTCACATACATTTCATCATGACATGAGAGATAATATTATAATAACAAGCATAGTCTCCAACATCAACATAACACATATCCCAATCTTCACAATACATAGCCCCCAATCATAAAATAATACAAAGTCAAATATCAAGATCATATCATCATAAAGTAATCATCACATAAGCAACCCCTAAGAAACACTTGTATAATGTATGGTTGGCATCCCATAATACCAACCCTACTAAGTACTCCTTTGAAGCTACTTTAGTCGTGCATTTCATCCTTAGACCTCATCATAAGCAATAGCCATAAATAACGAAATAGTCATGTACATTACTTGAATTATAAGGAAAGTCATTCATAACAACTATCTATTCAACATACATGCATACATTCAAATCTCATCATTAACGTAAAGGAACCATCCCATGACATCCTACCAAGTCTACTTGTGCAATGTAAAAGTGAAGTCCCATACCCACACTCCAACTAAGTAGAACTCAACAAGAAGGCATAGTATAGTTCATGTCTCATTCATTATCTTTATTAATTAGGGAAAAGTAGCAATAACCAACATAGACCATGTGAGCTACATGGAATCCGGTGTCGTGTAACCCTACACCGAAAGAAGCTGTCCTACTTCCCTAAGGTAGAACTAAATGTATGGATCCACTAGCTAAAGAGACCTATGTGGGCACATAGTTATGGGATAGAGAGATTGCTTCTAGAAACCCGCCCTATTGCATTGGCGGAGGGGCTTCCATCTCATGAGTTCACTTTAGGTGACCCAACCTATTGCATTGACGGAATGGCCTTTTCCTTATTTTCCATATCCACTCGGTGCTAAGCATTATATCCCAAATTATACGTCATTAGTCTTGAATTGTATTTACATGTGTGAAGGAGTTCTCTACCCTTCATTCAATAAAATTCATAAAATAGCTCATAGATTCAATTATGTGGGAATTGAACTTTCAACCTTAGAATCATCATTAGTATATGAGAATAACTTTCACACCAAGATCATGTGTTCTCATGAGAATGGACTTTCAATCAACACAACAGGATCAACATGATCATATACATTTCATGCATAATAATGTGTAAAGGTGCATATGAGAATTATACTTTCAATTAACACCATTGATACATCATAATCATGTTTATGAATGTAGTGTGTGTGTGTGTGTAATTGTCCTTGCAATGACACAACAACAACATTATCATCATCCTAGACAATTCATACAATATCGAGTGTAAGGGTAAGAGAAGAATGGCCTTTCAATAATACCACAATATACACAATAGTCATAGGACCTTCACTTTCTAAATAAATCACAAGTTCACACACAATCTTGTCAACATGCACAAACCTTCATAATATGCCCTTCAAGGGATATGGACTAAATCATCCCAAAGATATAGCAATAACACATTAGATAAGGGAATAACATGATCCAACAACTCATCAATACCTTAATCACATGATGATTGACACTTTATATTGCAAGTATGCACAAACATACTTATAATATCATGATCAAGTCAATTCATGTTTATAAGCTTTACCCTAAATCAATTCATGTCTAGGTGATCTAATCTGAGGCATTACATGAAGAAATTCATCATTCTTGGAGGATCACATTTAAACCCTCAATTTGCCTCTTCCATGATACAACCCTAGACTATATCAATTTCATCATAGGATCTTAGGATACTCAATTATACATATAGAATCATACTTAGATCATGCAATCACATCATAATTAACTCACATTTGATCAATTGGACCAACTTGCAAAACCATCACATAATGTAAAGGAGAGCCATAGCTACGGTTGGGGTCTCATGGATTCTTGAAGAATTGGAGTTAAAATCATATAAAATCAGTCTTATATTCATAAACAAACACAATTCAATCTTTTAAAGCAACTTTAAAAGTAATCCATGGAGTTGAGTTGAAACCCTAGCTAATTGGGTTTTCTAGATTGGAGGTAAAAGCTTTTAAAAGGCCTCCTTGGGTGATAGTTTCCCAAGGATGAAGAAATCCCATACCTTAATTGATGTTTTCCCACGAAATTGGAGTGAAAACCTTGGAGCTTGAACCCTAATCTTGACCTTCTTCTTTGTTCTTCAATGGAGGGTTTTAGAGAGAAGATATTTGAGAGGGAGAAGAACATTTTGATTTGATTTGGGTTTTGGAGAGTAAAGGAATAATGAAGTGTTTTAATGCTTAAAACTATTTATATATATGATATAAGCTAATTAAAAATGAACCCACAACATAATTAATTAAAAGGAAATGTCGGTTATGCCTATTCCCATCATGTGGGATGTGCACTCTAGTTATTGGATAGGTTCTACAACGTGTAGGTAGTAGTATGGGATGCTATCTACACATGGCACGAGTAGGCTTTGAAGATACTAAAGTGAGTTCCCTAAGT